>CM076571.1:281922368-282101020 GCA_034641835.2 Pinus albicaulis
TTTTTTTTAAATCTCTCAATAAAACCCTAGATTTTATAAAAAAAATTCTTGTCCCTTATTTTTATAAAAGTCTATAAAAAACCTTCATAAAAAAAATCCTTTGTATTTTTATAAAAGTTTATAAAAACTTTATAAAAACCCTTTATAAAAAGCTTTATAAAAAGTGTATAAAAAGCTTTATATAAAAACAATCTTATAACAACTTCTGAATACCCTTGCTTTCCCTTGTAATAAAAAATTCGCATGCACGTATTGTATGTCTTTGCTTTATAAAAAGGCTTTTGAATAAAACAAAAAAAAAAAACTCATGCATGTATTCTTGTATTCTCGATTTGTGATTTCTCAACAAACCAAAAAACGGGCACCCACGTGACTTTGACTTTGAACAATATAACACGTATATACCGCACGGCTTGTTGTGTTTGCTTTTGCGCTGCCGCCGCCCGTGTAGTTTTTATTAAACCAGGTTCCGCACCCCGATCGAGGCAGAGGCTGCGGTCTAAACCCGAATTTCCACAATTTCGTAAGTTTGCCGAATGCCCGCAGCTCTTTTTGGGAGAGGGTGCGGTCGGATCCGCCGGTAATGCAACGAAAATGTGTGGACTGCGTGCAAAAATAAAATTTTTTAAAAAAATTTCGCCTTATTGGGTCTGCCAGCATGATTCACACAGTAATTAATTTTATTCTCCTAATCCTTCCTCAAAATTTCCTCATACCAATTTGTTGAGACAGGATTCAATCAGCACACAATAACACAAAGATTTCACACATGAACAATGAGTCACGTCGTGCTGAATCATAAACCTCTGAATCATAAAACTCTCTTACTCTCTTGAAAACAATGAACCCATGACAGGTATTTAATCTAATTGACATGCAAACACTCTCACACATAACTGGACTTAATCAACTCACTTAACTCGTTGTCTAACTCGTTCTCCAAATATAACTGTAACTCAACTCAACTAACTCCACTTAACTCTTCGTCTAACTTCTGCATGAGGAAGTAATTATATATTTTAACATCATTTAATATTTTAGAGTTGTTTTTAGTGTAATTTTCTGAAGGTGTTTTTGGTGGATTTTCTGGGTTTAATTTCTTTAAAATCCGACAAGAAATTATTGAAAACAAAAATTTGATGGATAACTTGCACAATCCAAGTATCCTAGGAGTTTTTTAGGGTGTTGAATCTATATTTACAGTTAAAAAAACTAGTTTAAAAAACAGAAATCAAGATTTTACCTCAATTTGTTTCACCGAATTCCGGCACGAGAAACTCCAAAAAAGATTTAATATTTTGGGAGTTGTTTTTAGTGTAACTTTTTAAAGGTTTTTTTGGTGGATTTTTTGGGTCTAACTTTTTTAAAATCCGGCAAGAATTTATTTATTTTAGCCATAAAATTGTTGCAAGGGTATATACAACAGCCAGCAAGCCATATATACCAGTAACTCATGACTTCGCAAGGACCGAGGCGTCCGGAGACCATGGTTAGTACATAGCCTAGATCCAGATCCCAAACTCCAACGGGACGTCTATCCCTCTAGCTTAGTCATGACTGGCCAAAGACAACCCTACCCCCCGCCGGTTTTGAACCTGTGACCTCGCAAGAGAAATCACAAGTTCTTAACCATTGAGCCCACTCAGGTTGCCAAATCCGGCAAGAATTTATTGAAAACATAAATTTGATTGTATTAAAGACTACTCCAATATTTTGTTTGCACATGTCAACATAAAATTGGGTAGATGGCAGATAAAGAAGCTTTCTCATTGAGTGGGGTGAATGGTGTTTGCCCATCCAATCTCATAAAGAACATAAAGAACATTATTCCTTTTGTATTTATTTTGTTTTATTTTTTATTTATTAATAAATAATTAATAAAAATATTTATTAAAGTGTAAATTATACAATTTTTTTTAATAAATGGTTCTTCACAAGGATCATCATATTTGGTCTTTAGTTGATCTTAAAATCATCAATGTGATTTATTTGGAAAAAATTGTGTATAACATTATGAATCACAAAAATTTGCACTAGAAAAAAAATTGAAAACTAAGGTTATTAAATTTATAAATATTTATTCATTTTTTAAAATAAAATTAAAAATAAATTGAAAAAAAAAATATAATTATTAATTATTAATAATTAAATTAGGGTAGATCCATTCCACTTATCAAACCTTAAGATGGATCAAATGTTTTAAGGTGCAAACATTTCCTTTTGCACTTCAAAATAGGTTTGCACCTTGATTATTAATTAAAATATTTTGAATTTTGATCAAATTATATAAAAAATAAAATAAAATAAATAATTATTGATTATAATTATTAATAATTAAACCAAAAAGATGTTTTCATAGAATTAATCCTTCTCAGTGAGGAGAGAAATGGACCTATGATACTTAGATAAGTTTGTGTTAAGATTTATGAAAAGTTCATGAAATTGTATTTAAATATTGAAATAAAATATATACTTTGAGTGGGTTTAGAAGTTAGGAGCATGTGTTTCCTAATCTAAAGAATGGTAGAGAATGTACACCTCAATAGACAAAAACTGAGAATATTGATATTTAAGACCTTACATTAAAATTAAAAAATGGAGTTTTTGGCTCATAAGTATTATAGGTAGGCCTTTCTAAGATTGAAAACAAAATTTCTCTAGATGTATCACTTGAAAAACTAATTAGGTTTTATACATAAACTCTTCAAAACACTCGGAATATCTTAATATATTTAAAATATAGACAAACTAAATAGGATAAGGGGGAAAAACATCAGTACTTGGTCGAACTCATGAACAACGGAAGCCTTCCAATTTGGAAGATATGCCATGGCCATAGAGGATGAGTGAACGAGAGAAGTTCCACCTTGAGTGTGTTGGCCTACAAACACTTGAAATTCTAACATTTGTTTTCAAAGACACTTTGTGTTAGACCCATAATTCCATGGAAATAGTCAAATTTGACAAAATTTGACTTTGCTAAAGTTTGAGATGTAGTAAATATTGCTACAATAGTGCTATGACCTCAGCCCACTTTGATGGAGCGAATTTCCCATGGACCAGTTTTGTTATGCATCCAATGATAACACCTTGAAGGAGATGAACCAACACCACTTCATGAAAGATACCAGATCTCCCAAGAAAAAAGAACACAATGTCTCACCACACTAAACAAGAGGAAAACTTATTTTCCCCTACCAAAACCATAAAAATCCCAACATTGGGAAAGTAACGTTGGGAACCCATTGTCAAACTCCCGCTCAAACTTAGGGGAGCATATAAACTAGAAGAGAAGGAATAGAAGGAGGGACAAGATAATCCAAATTTTGAAATTGTACCCTAAAGAAAAAGGAGTGCAATTGCCAAATTTTGAATCAACATAGTCCACATCGAAATATGAAAACCAACCTTGTGAGGCCAACATTAATCGAAAACATAATGATACAGAAAGAGTGGATACATGTCAATCCCAACATGTTTCCAAAACCCACAATATAACTTCTTCTTCTGAATTAAAACCAAAAAGTCCTAAATTGGTCAATCCCATTCTAATAAAGGATACACAATCTATAGAAAAACCATACACCACAATTCCCTCATAGAGCCCCTCTTGAGAGATAATCACCACTCCTATTAAACATAATCCATATGAATTGAAAAACCATAAATTCGAGGACTTAGATGCCATAAATCAAATTCATCATACCTTGGAGTGGAGATTTACCAACAAAATGATCTAATAGATGACATAAGGAGTTATCGAAATAAAAAATATCTTGGATTACAACAAAAATAAAAACATTGACTATGACCATCACTTATTTTAGAGATACTTCTAAAGTAATTAGAAGTAAGAAAAAAAAGTGTGAATGCAATGTCTTATACTTTTCAAAACTATTTCAAGAAGAGATTTAAATAAACTATTTGAAGATTTGCGTTAACTAATTTATGTCGTTATCTACTTCATATATATCTATATATAGAAAACAATTGAATTTTTTATAGTAATTTTTTTTATTTGGTCCTATATATGTATATAAAAACTTTTAGTGATAATCACATATGAGCATATTTTGTCATCATGTAGATCTAGACATTGTTTTAATTATATGAAAAGCCGCTCCAATAAGTGGTTGTAAAATAAGGACTAGTTTGACGAGAAAGGGAAAATAAGATATTTAAATGTTTTAATTTAAAAATGAATTAATTATTAGTTATATATTATATCATTTTAATTATTTTTTATGATATGTATTTATAATTTAATAATATAATTTTAATATATATACTATATCCTAGTTTAATTTTTTATTTAAAATTAATTTGTTAATTAAAAGAATAATAATATATTCAATACATAATTTATAGTGAATAGTTTTAAATATTATAATTGTTAAGAATTATATTGCTATAGATTGTATTAATTTTAATTTATTAAAAATATCCAAGGGCAAAAAGGAGCGCAGAAAAAAACATAAAAGAGGGGGTTAAGAGGAAGACAAAGGACAAGAGGGAAAACTAGGAGGGATGAATTTTCCCTAGAGATGATAAGGGTGTTTACTTGATTCTATGTTGTTGTGGGACGCGTTACATCGGTGAAACTGGTCGATCCATTAATGAAATAATTTATTAGCATGTGGCTGACCTTAAACATGGTAGATCACGCTCCTCTACATCAAATTTGCATTGAGCATGTTAAGGTTATTGCGAGGATTGACCATTTCCATCACTGTAAGTGAAGGGAAGCCTTATAAATCGAGAAAAGACTAGTTAACCTTAACAGGGATGATGGGTGGAGTGTTAGGAGGTGTTGGATTCCTTCCCTTCTTTCTTAGATGGTGTTTTTTCATCCCTCCCAATTTTTCCCTCTTGTCCTTACTCTTCTTCTTAACTCCCCATTTGTAATGTTTTTTTTCCTAGCTCTTTTTCCGATTTGGATATTTTTAATAGATTAAAATTAATACAATCTATAACAATATAATGCTTAACAATTATAATATTTAAAACTATTCACTATAAAGAATAATGTATTGAATATATTATTATTCTTTTAGTTAACAAATTAAATTAGGATATAGTATATATATTAAAATTATATATTATTAAATTATAAAATATATGTCATAAAAATATATTAAAATTATATAATATATAACTAATAATTAACTCATTTTTAAATTAAAACAATTAAATATCTTATTTTTTTTCTAGTCAAACTAGTCGTTATTTTACAACGACTTGTTGGAGCATCTCGTCATCTATTTAAACTGGTTCCTAGATTTGATTTCTCATCTTTGCGTGATGATGAACCACACTGCTAGTTCGAAACGTGTCGACAAAATATGCTCATATGTGATTATCACCAAAAGTTTTTATATACATTTTATGCATCACAAAATCCAAATTCCAAATATGGTCCTACATATATTCTATTTAGCATTTAAAAATACAATTTAAACAATAAAAAATAACACACTGTATTTTTCACTCTAAAAAAGTTTGCATGTGAAGAAATTTGATCCCTCTCGACTCATGTAAGGCATTGTTTAAGGAGGTCACAATTGCACTAGGAAAGTCATATTTTCCTCGAAATCCAACTCATTTTTTTTAATATGATCATAGGAGGGTTTGAATCATTTTTTTTAAGGTGGAAATGGATTCAACAATATTAAAAACCTTGCACCCAAAATTTTGAAGCTTGACAACTTTAATCTAGATTTCCTGTCGGATTTTTGCCAAAATCATGTTGAAATTTCCACAAGTTTTCAGGAAAATTTGTGACCTCGTTAGACTACTCTTACCATTAATAGTAACCTCATTGGACTACTCTTCCGAGTAATAGTACTAATAAGTTATTGTCGGTATTTTCAAAAAGTAGTTTTTTAGTTGGAATTTTTTTTTAATAGTTTTGAAACACGATGAAATATACATAAAAAGAGTATGTCTGCAATTGAAATATATATGTGTCATTGCTACAAACAAAGTAGAGAGGGATCAAATCTCTTTTCACTCTAAAAGAGGTTTGCATTTTAGGAGATTTGATCTTTCTGGACACATGGTAGATTTCGAGTTGAGATGAATCTAACTTGGTTTAATTGTAATTATGATTATAGATCTAATTTAATTTTAATTTTTTTTAATTATTTTTATTTTTATGTAATTTGATAAAGTACATTGTTATTTTATTTTTGTCTAATTTGACTAAGTAAAAATTTTAAGCACAAAATTACAACATCTTTACTATATTGACTTCTTAATAATGTCCCAAACTCTAAATAATTTAAAAATAGATAAAATTGGAAAAAAAAAATAGAATTTCAATTTCAAATAAAATTCCAATATCAAAAAATTTAAATTATAAATAGATATTTTATATTAATAATATAATTATTAATGGTCAATATTATTAAATTTAAATGTGAATATTTTAGTTTATTTATTACAAACATATTTTTATTATAAAAATATTATTACATTTATTAAAAATATTATTATAAAACATATACTAAATTCTAAATATATATTTTTTAATTATTTAAATCAATCTAGACCTATTTTAAACTTAATTTGTTTTGTAATCCGTAAATGCTTTTATAGTTTAATTTTATGGCAGATATGAATTACATTGTATTAAATTTTAGTACATGTATATGTATATAGTTAATTATTTTCTTAATTAATTTAATTTTATGTTGTTTGAAAAGGAGCCAACTTGTATTATATTATTTTTTTAATGTAACATTTTTTTCATTTATTTATTCTTGACAACTACTTTTTAATATTAGGTTGTAGGGCACCCTCTTCTCTCCATGTAATATAAAAAAATAAAAATATATATACATGAAAGCTTAATAATTTAATGCATTGTCAATGACTAACGTTTATTAAACTATGTTATTGATGTTGACCAATGATATCATTCATAATTACTGTTATCATTCTGTAATTTGTGAGGTTGTGGAAGAAACAAAAGAGGTAATCATAGAACCACTTTGGAGTTTGGGATCTAGCTTTCTGAAACTCACAGATGGATCTCCGTGTGAGATTTTTCTTTGTTGCTGGGAATTTTAGGCTAGTTATAAAAGTTCCCAGTTTGGTTTTTGAATTGGTTTGGTTGTATCAACAAGGGAGGGCTATTGGGAAATGGATTCAAAGAGGCTTGGGGTAATCAATTTGTAGAGGTATCAAGCTTAAGAGAAATAGGGCAAGGCAGTTGAACTAACTGGATCCTTCATATTTAAATGAAATGTAATAGAAGAAAAGAAATAGTTCCATTTAAGCTAAAGAGATGTTAAGAATTATTTAAATTGATATCAGAGGAAAACATTTAAATTACCCACAGCCAGAATCAGAGTGCATATTTCAAAAAAAATTGTTTGTCACAGTTTCTGTAAAGTAATTCAGATTTAAGAACACATAAGCATGGAAACAAAGAAATAAACACATAGACATTGAGAGAAACACATCACCAAATAATCCAACACATGAATCCTAAAAAAACTTGTATTTGGTCTGGCTTTATGCAGGAATGAAAAAGAATACAGAAATAACCATAAACATATAAATACAGTGGAAATAAGGCTTCATTTCATTAATATCAAATCACAAAATATTCTTACAAACATGATGGAAATAAAATAGCTAGGGTGCTGGTAGCGAATCTTTGAGAAGAGATGTGGCGACTACAGACCTCTGAACTATATTAATGAGGCTCGAGGGCCTATTTATTATGGAGAAACAATGGAGAATTCGAAACGTCCAAAAACCTAACCCTAGGAGATGAAGCGCCAAAACTATGGGCCCCGTTTGGGTAAATTGGTGTTTGAACTTATCAGGGACGTAACTTTGCCATATTATCTCCGTTTGGGGCTTCAAAACGGCTCTGGAAGTTCAAGACCTGAAAAATTGCTAAAAATAGTAAGTTGCGAAAAAAACTGAAAGAGATAATGGTGGGGCCCCAACTGGAATAGGCGAGTGGCCATCAATATCATCTTGGATCATTCCTCCCCCCTTAGGAAGCAATGGTCCCCATTGCGTTGAGTTCCTCCATGAGATGAGGAAACTTCTGTTGAACTTGGTCCCTAGTGAACCACTTGCCTTGGTGCAGGAGTTGGTCAGCTTTGACAACCCGATACAGTTGGATCTTCTTTCAGCGAGTGTTCTTGATTTGGATGTCCATGATACAGTCTGTGGTGGCCTGTTCCATGTAGTTAGGGTTTAACTCTTTTGGTGTGAATTCTTTTGCAATGGCAGAGGTGTCCAATAGAGGTAGAAAGTAGGGACAAAGGCAGTCTACATTGAATACTGGGTGCAGACCAAGGAATGGTGGAATACTGAGCTCAAAGGCATTGTTTCCTATAGCCTTGGTGATGGTGTACGACCCGTATTGGAGCAGGAGAATCTTGCGGTGGGGTCCAATGAGGCACTCCTTCTGCAAATGTAGCCACACTTTTTCGCCCACCTGGAAGTTGTGTGGCACCCGATGTTGATCATGTCGTTGCTTGTACTTAGCACTGGCTCTGTCCAATATATCATGAACCTGTTGGTGGATGTGCTGAATGTGCTCAATGAAGTTGTTTGCTTTGTCAGCTTCAGACTGGACATGAACCGAATCGGCCTAAGTAGCTGAAAATGGCATGGCTACGTCAATGGGACATAGTGGTAGGAATACCAAGCCCACTTGAAAGGGGTTGTGGCCAGTTGAGTTGTGGAGAGCCTGGTTATAACTGTGTTGTACATAGGGAAGGCTTTCATCCCATGTGCGTGGATGCTTTGAATTGTACATGCGTAGAATGTGTAGAATAATCCTATTGAGGACCTTTGTCTCGCCATCAATTTGGGGATGGAAAGTTGTGGACTTAGTGAGCTTGGTGTCCAACATTGACTAGAGGCTGGACCAAAATGTGTTGAGGAAACTGCTATCGCGATCTGATATGATAGACTGTGGGATCCTAAAGTGCACCCACACTCATTCAAAGAAGAGTTTAGCAGTGGCTTCTAGTCTGATATTCTTCTTGTAGGCCGCCATAAAGGTCATCTTAGAGAATCTGTCGATGACCACGAAAACAGAGTCATTTCCATGCTTAGTAGAAGGAAGGCCTAACATGTAATCTATGGAGATGGATTCCCAAGGTCGATTAGGGGTAGGTAGCGAAGTATAGATCACGTGCTTCTTGATGGTCAGTTTGGCAATGGCGTAAGCAGTGCAGGATCTAATGTACTTCCAAACATCTTGTCGAAGGTTCGGCCAATAGAAATACTTCTTCTATACTGCCATTATTTTCTCGACCCCAAAATTCCCAACGACTCGACTGTAGTGCGCTTCCCATATCATCTTGGAATGCTAGCTTGAAGGAACACAAAGGTGTCCCAGGTGACATAATAATGCATCTTGGAGGTGAAAATTTGGAACTTGCATACCCCCAAGAGTGCCTTGTAGGTGTAGCTGAATTCTGGATCGCTCTTGTAGAGAAGCGGCCAATCAGATGTCTCATGCCCACAAGAGTTGAGAATGGTGTTTATGGCCACGATCCGTGGTCGGCTGAGGCAATCTGCAACATTATTGGTGCTACCCTTCTTGTACTTGATGTTAAAATGAAATTTTTCCAGATATGTGGACCACTTATGATGGCGATCGTTCAGCAACTTCCCTTGTGTCTGTATGAACTGTAGGGGTCGGTGGTCTGTGTGAATGATTTTCTCCTTCCCCAAAATGTAATGCTTCCATTTTTGGCAAGCCTGCACAATGGAATAGATTTCTTTTTCATAAGTGGGGTACTTTAGAACTGTGTCGGACAATGTCTCACTATGATATGCCACTGGATGCCCCTGTTGAGTAAGAACTTCCCTAATAGCATAGTCAGAGGCATCTGCCTCAATATCAAATGGTTGTTGCAAGTCTGGTATTGTGAGTACTGGGGCAGAACAGAGGCGATATTTCAATTCTACGAACGCCTTCTGTCGAGATTCTGACCAAAAGAATTTTGGCTTCGCTCCTCCCTTGGTGACTTGACTCAAGGGCCAAGTGATATGAGAGAATCCCAACACGAACTTGCGGTAGAAATTAGCAAGACCTTGAAAGCTGCGAAGCTCTGTTAGGTTGGTTGGGGCTAGCCAATCCTGAATGACTTGGATCTTGGCTGGATCTAGATGCACCCCATTTCATCAATAATGTATCCTAGATATTGAACCTGGGTCACGCCAAAAGTGCACTTCTCCAAATTGGCACACAACTTGTGTTGCCGCAGTGTTTGGAGGACTTCTTGAATGTGCTGGAGGTACTCTTCCCAAGTCTGGATGAAGATAAGAATGTCATCCAAATATACTACTAAAAATGAGTTGGTGAATGGATGCAAGATGTCGTCCATAAAACTCATGAAGGTTGCGAGAGCATTTGTCAATCTGAAAGGTATGACGAGCCATTCAAAAAGGCCCTCCTTGGCTTTGAAGGCAGTCTTCCACACATCAGAGGGTTCGATTGGTACCTGGTGATACCCAGACTTCAATTCAATCTTGCTGAAATATTTTTCCCCTTTGAGTTGGTCCAGAAGGTCATCAATCCGTGGGATTGGATACCTATTCTGAATAGTGATCTTTTTCAGCGCCCGATAATCAATACAGAGTCTCCAAGTCCCATCCTTCTTTTGTACCCACACGATCGGGCTCCCACAGGGCAATGAACTTGGCCGGATGTGACCTTTCTGCAGTAGCTCCTAAATATACCTCTTGATTTCATTATTCTGTAGAACAAGGAGCCTATAGATCATTCCATTTGGTAGCGGCGCACCTGGGGTCAGGTCAATGGGGTGCTTGACCTGACAGTGTAGAGGCACCTCTGTGGGTGAGGTGAAGAGTTCCCCATACACCTCCACAACCTTTTCCATTTTTTGTTGTCGTGCAAAGGAGCCATGTCTCGAGGTCATGGCCACAGTCTTCTTCTTGCCCTGGGGTCGGATCATCAGGAAAAAAAATTTCCTGGTTAGGGAAATGAGCTTACTACATTGTTTTTCAGTAACCAAAGAGATAGTGGGAGACGGTGGTACCTCTGGTATCCTGTACAATTTATTTCCCAAAGTAACAATAACAGTGCGAGGCCGAGACTCATACACAGCATGTCACTTCCACAAGTATGGTTGGCCTAATAATACATTAGAAACATCAATAGGAGAAATGTCACACAAAACCTCATCCGTGAAGGGCTTGATGCTATAGGGAAGGCGACACTGCTAGCTAACGCAGAGATCTCGTCCTTGGTGAAGCCACCCAATGGTGTATGGTTGTGGGTGCGTTGTGGTCGGCAAGCCCAACTGCTTCACGACATCTGCTGAAATGAGGTTCTTTTGGCTCCCATTGTTGACAATGTGTTAGAGTCCTGTGATTTGGCTGATTAGAAAGCCAAATGACAGTGTAACATCAAACCAATCTTTGGAGCCCAAGGACCTAGCCTTCCTAGACTCAGAGAGGGCTCTCTCTGTTTTTGTAAGGGATATCTATGTGTTTTCTTCTTGTGTTTATGATTTTAGGCTAGTTATGAAGTAGGTTTTTGGTTTTGCTTTTAGGTTTGTGAGTGATGAACTGATCAAAGACTAAGATAGGTAAAAATATGTCAGATCAACTGGTCTATGGGGTCGAAAAGGTCAAGAAAGATTTCAGATGGTGATACAAGGTTGTTGAAGGGCCGATTTGATCAAGGTAAAATGGATATTTGGGTTAAATGGAGTGGGATGGACATTAAATTTGTGAAGAAAAAAGGATTTAAAACATAAATAGTTCAATATCTGACATAAAAATGGTAGGGCTAACCATTAATCATGAGAAATGTAACTATAAACTGATCCATGCATAGAAATAAACATTCAAGCAATACATAGAGATATCCCTTACACAAAAAGAGAGAGCCCTCTCTGAGTCCAGGAAGGCTAGGTCCTTGGGCTCCAAAGATTGGTTTGATGTTACACTGTCATTTGGCTTGCCAATCAGCCAAATTATAGGACCCTAACATAATGGCGATCATGGTGGGACTTTGAGTCAAACATCCTTGGTATTCCTTAGGATCTCTCAAAATCTCAGTCAAAATTAGAAAACTTAGGTATTGTCTGAAGAGTAGAAACTAGCTCCTTCACCATCTTAGCAAAATGATGATTCATTTGTAGGAAACTCTTCCAAACCTCAAGGCTACATATAGGAAACTCAGAAAACCCCAAAATATCTCTAGATTGGAGTTTATTAGTATTGGTGGTGGACCATACACATACACTCTCAAAACAACTAAAAATCCACCCGGCGACTCCACTAAAACTTACTACTTTACTAAATTTTAGAATACTATCTGATCGACCTATCCCACTGCACCCTAAAATAATGGCGATCACGGTGGGATCTTCTGAGTTAGTGACAAACTAAGTATACATTAGAACTTCAGAAATCTCTCAACCTAGAAGTATTATCAAAGAGTAGACTCTAGTTGTCTCACCATCCTAGAAAAATGATGACCCAACTATAGGACACTCTTAAAAACCTTAGGGATACATATAAAACTTAGAAAACCCCAAAACATCCCTAGATTGGATTTTTATCAGTTATTGGTGGTGGACCATAAAAACATATCTCTAAAAACAACAAAAACATCCACCTGGCGACTCCACAACTCTCAATAGACCTAAAGAATCCACTAGAGGAAGAACCTAAAACATGACCAGTCATCCTAGAAAGAAAAAGCACTCAGGCCTTAGTTGGATTCAAGAAATTATTGTCTTTATCTATAACTATGTTCTATCCTACTTTGAGCCTCATCAAGAATACACTGATGAGATCTACATTTATCATTGGAAATATCTCAAACCTCGAAAATCTAAGCCTCAAATTTCAAACCATGAGCATGCCTATACACCTGTGCTTACCCCATATTCACCTATGGAAAACCTAGCAAAACATGAGCCTCATGCTACCTTTCCCACTCTGGCTAAAACCTCAAATAGTCATAAATATCGTTTTACACTACCTATATCCACAAAGGTCCCAGAAAGATACAAGCCTCTGGTTTTACCTCCCATCTTCCGAGCCCTCCCTACAAATCTTCAAAATAAATTACCCATATTTGATGGAGAAAGCTCCAAAGTCACCGCTGAAGAGCATGTCCAAAATCTTGAGAATTTACTTGACCCTTATGAAATAGAAGAAGATGATGTGTGTATTAGAATGTTTGCCTTATCATTACAAGGAAAAATTAAGAGTTGGTTTTAATATCTTCCAGCTGCAACCATTACCAATTTTCATCAGCTCACTCAAATCTTCCTAGATAGGTGGGTAGTCATGGATAATAAATTTCTCATCATAAAGGAATACAATCAGTTAAAAATACAACCAGGGGAGACAATACAAAACTTTTCAGCCAGGTTCAATAAAGTATACCATGCAATGCCTGCTAACATAAAGCCACCCCTCGGATGTGATCTCTTGCACTACCCAGATTCTTTTGACCTCCTTTGACCCTAGAATAAATGCAAAGGATAGAAGTTGATGTAGAATTCAACATACTAAATAGGGAGGCACAGCTAACAATAAAAGAGAAAGACAAAGAAAATCAAGAGAGACTAATATCTTCAGAGGAAAAGTTGAAAAAATTGGTATATGATTTCAGAAAACTAGAGCATCTACTTGACAAGAAAAGAGAAAAACACAAATTTAAGGTTAACACTGCTTATTCAAACCAACCTACACTTCTTCCTTAGGATGAACACAGTCAACTATTACAAGGCAAGAGTTATAAAGAAAATGTGCCTAATGAGAAAGTTGCAAATAAAAACATAGAGGAATGCTCTAAAGAAACTATCAGCCATTTTGAAATCACAAATTCTGAAATGGAAGAAGAATCAAAACCTTTAGGTTCTCTACCCTTATCCTTTAAATCATTCCAGACTTTAAAATAAAATTTGCATCCTAAAGATCTCTTAGCAGTTATTCAGGAAACCCCTGCTCAAGTTAACTCTCACCTAAATCAAGGAAAGTTGATTGAAGAGGAATTCAAATCTAAGATAGAAGATAAATCAAAACCTATAGGATCTCTACCTTTATGCTGGGAGTCATTTGAGTTCATAAAAGAAAATTTGCCTCCTAAGAATCCATCAGAGGAAACTCATGAATCCCATGTTTATTATCCCAAGCATCAAGAAGAGTTGAGTGAGGATGAATTCAAATCCGAAATAGAAGATAAATCAAAACTTGTAGGATCTCTACCTTTATGCTGGGAGTCATTTGAGTTCATAAAAGAAAATTTTCCTCCTAAGAATCCATCAAAGGAAACTCATGAATCCCATGTTTATTATCCCAAATATCAAGAAGAGTTGAGTGACAATGAATTCAGATCCAAAATAGAAGATAAATCAAAACCTATAGGATCTCTACCTTTATGCTGGGATTTGAGTTCATAAAAGAAAATTGGCCTCCTAAACATCTATCAGAAAAAAATCATGAATTACATGCTAACTATCCTCAACATCACAAAGAATTGGTTGAAGATAAAAACAAGCAAGAAATGAAAGAGAACCCACAAGATCTCTCTAAAGGCATAAGTAATGATTCATCATCTCTCATAGTTGAAGCCCAAAAAGACATTCATCCTTCAAATTAGATTTCCCAAGAGAAAGAGGATTATTGTAGTTATATCCAAAGAGAAATGAAAATGCCTCCCTTTTTAACTGAAGAGGAAATAGATCAAGTTATAAACATGCAGACAACCTCTGAAACTTCATATAACCAAAACTTTTCTGATCTTTCTCCTGTTAATCTTGCATATCATAAGTCAAAAAATAGATTTGTAAATCAATTTGAAGAAAATCAATCTGATAGTCCAATATGCATGGTTGGTGACATTACTTATATTAATGATTCTCCAAGGTTTGATCAATGTGTTGATGATTATGATATCCAAACGGAAACTAACCTTGCAGAGAAATCAACAACTGATTTGTGGGATGAAGTTCATTATCATCAGGTTAAAAAAAGTAAGTAGCCAATACTGGTCACCTATGACACTGATGAGGAGAGCCTTGAGAGTTTAGAAGTAAGTGAAGAGTCTCTGACTCTTTGCTCTACTTCACTTCAGGCCATCAGAAATAACATTCACATAATTGGAAATTAGCAGTCTTTCAGCTTTGATGATGAGGTTGAGGAGGATGATGAAATTCTCGAGCATGTTGTAAATGAGAATCCTTTTCCTGAAATGGTTGAGGAAATCATTTTGGACATGGAATCTTCCTTAACTCCAGATTTGCAGCCACCAAGTTCTATTGACTTACAAATTGCAGATGAGGAAATAGAGGTTGGTAAATACATGAGAGTTGTCACACTATCCTTTCAAGATGATTTACTGTCCAAGTGTATCCCTGCTCATCAACATGATGACCTTCACACAGTTTTCAATCCACTTAATGAGACCACGTCAGCTTGGAAAGAAAACTACACTGCAATATATGATGAGTCTGACAGTTGAAGTGATCATGAGCAAGGGGAAGAATTGCTTTACCAGGAGAGTCCCAAATATAGCCAAGTGGAAGAAAGAGTAGTCCTGAATGAAGCATATATATCAAATCCTCTAGATTAGGTATTATTCCAAGATCCATTTTTTGTTTTCCTTGAGAAATATGAAGGAGTAGTGGGTTCTATCATGAACAGTTTGCTACCAAGAATGAGAAAAAACTTAAGAACTACTGTCCGAAAACAAGCCAAATGGATGTGGCCTTTTCATTATTTCAGCATCATGAAAGAACTAAACCAGAGTCACCCATGTAATCATCTACTTGACTGGTTACATTGGAAAAGAGATTTCACCAAATAAATGTTTATTGTGTATAGATTAGATTAGGATAGATAGACAGCAGTGGAAAATAAGCTCAGCCTTGTGAGCATATTTTCAGTTCTAGATTGTTTGAAGAAAAAGTGAAAAAGAAGAAAATACAAAAAACAATAAAAAGTAGAAAAAGAGGGCAGTTTCTGAAAGCAATGGTACAGCCCCATACCCAAAAATAGTCATGCTGAAAGAGAGCAAGTATAAATGCCGCTATTAGTGCTCAAAATTCTTGTTCATTTATCTAGCCTAATCATAACTGAACATGTTTTAAATTGATTGCTGATAAGTTAGTGAAAGAAAAGATAGTCAGATTATGTAAGCTTGACTTGTCGGAGAAAATAGATTAGGAAAAGATACTGGTTCCACTTGCTCAAAACAGAACCAAAAAGGAAAACAGGGATGAAAAACAAACTGTGTATCCTAGCCCTGATTTTTCTAAATTTCATTTTCATGCAAAATAATATTTGTGTGCAGCTTGTCTTTCATGCCACAAGTACATGACAAATCAGACTGTATAATCCTGATTTAGTCATTTTTCAATTTCATGTCCTAGAATAGTGAATAAAATCCTGTCAAACAACTTAATCTTGACAGTCGATCTAGCATAGGTAGATAAACAAAGGAGTTCATCACTTTAATCTGAACTCCTGGAAGATATAAGTGTAGCATTAGATATTTTCTATTCTGAAAAATATCATGTCAAAAGGTTGCTATTCAAAATGCACCTAAAGAAGAAAAATGTTAGGAAATATAGTTGGGTAGGTAGAGATGTTTTTGAGGCTAATCATGCTATCAATTTTCAGAAATGGAATCAAGAAAGAATGAAATTTGCGCCAATGGATAAGGCACTGGTCTTCATAAGCCAAAGATCTGCAATTCTAGACACCTCTTGAAAAGGAGCTGCCCTCCACAAATGGAGCCACTGTTAGTCATCAGTATTTTCACCTATTTTTGATGACTAGATTCCTAGCTGAGTTTTCTAGACGCTGATCTCCATATGTCAATTTTTCATCTAGAAAACCCCCAAATAAATTTTTGCTTTCCTATCCCTTCCTGTCAGCCTATGATCAGAGCAATCTTCAGTTTTCAAAGTCATGTCTTGTTTCAGCAAAATATCACTATCTATAGCTATCTTGGTCTTGCTGGTCTACTATCATTTTCCCCTTGGTTCTCATGAAACTCACTGTCCAATATTTGACAAAGTGTCTCCCTTCCTATCCTTGATCTTCTTGTCAAACACAATCAGAAACAATGAAAGTTGCCCCTAAGTTAGGTAGTGGCACTTTAGAGAATCCCTTCCTCGAAAAAAACAGCCTGAGCCAGAGTCCTTTGTTTAATACCAACCACCCCTGAATTAGCGTTTAATCTACAAGAGAAAACCTTGATATACCCTTAAGTCGTGCCACTAACAAGCCTTGATGTCTCAGTAGTGCATATGCCACAAGTCAAACTGATATTAGGTGGATTTACAGTGTTTCAATGTCTTTTTCAAGAACAGAAGTGTACCAGTGTTCCAAAATACATTATTAAACTTAACATGAGAAGACAGTTGCTTCTCATGTGTTTTTGATCCTAGTATGCAAGTACTAGTCATAAAGGTATTTCAATGAGCTCCTACAAACACAGTCAAAAGGTTAGTGACTTATGACTAGCAAGTAATACTCTGCAGATACAGATCAAGTTGCTTCTAATGTCTAAAGATGCATAAAGGTATTTTAACAACAGTATTACATATCTCATAAAATTTCCCCTCAAGGCATATTTTCAATTTGTCACTTTATATTTACTTAACTATGAATAGGCACTACAAGGAAAGATGACATAGTTTGACAAAGGGATGAAATAGCATCACTGTATAAAACCTCCTCCAAACATGAGCAGAGGGTTGGATGACTGTGTAAAACCTCCTCAAAATATGATTAGATGGTTAGGTCATTGGTTGAAAACCTCCTTCATTTAAAAGCAGATGGTTGGGAAATGTGATAAAGGCCTCCTTCATTTAACAAGCAGACGGCCAGGAATGGAGGTATGGCCTCATTTAAAGAGCACAAGGGTAACAAAGCTGAAAATAGCCTTAAAAACTTGTTTTACACCTTTTTCTCCAATGGATGAAACCACTAATGCAACAATGGTGTTTCAAGGATTTATTATATGGTTTCACTATTTGAAAGGAAGAGTTTGAGTGCAGTGGGAAACAATTGGATGATTATGAGTGGAAAAATGTTGTTAAGAAGATGGCCAACCAGTGGTACTGTAATAATCAAAGAGGTTTGGTTTTTCTTCTATCCAAGATCTTCTTCAAAGGAAGCTTGCAGCTAAAGTGAACAAAATTTTTACAGACTCATCAAATGTAAGGAAAGGGTATGACATGTGTTTTAAATTCAGGGACAACATTCAAAGAAATGAAACATGCCACTGTCACAAACAAAGTCCTTTTTTATGAAACATGTGAAAACACCTTGTTGTTGCATGTGATTGCATTAAGGGTCTCTGAAGGCCTTTCTCCTTGATGAATAGATATAGGTAAAGCCATGGGTGAATGCAAATAAGGTTTTTCATCCACGGTCAAAGGAAAATATCCAAGGGCGCCTGACTGTTTTGATCAAACTGCACAATAGCCATAATTATCATCAAAACAGCACGAGAGAAGAAATTTTCAAAGTAAGTTTTGGAGTTGTGAATTATCTCTTTCCAAGATGTGGCATGAGGGTGCTGAAGGTCTCTTTTTCTTATGTTTACAAAAGGTTTCCTCCAAAAGATACAAAGTTACATTTTTTGAGAGGGCATTGCTATCTATTCAAGTGCTTTTCCCAACACATAGGCAAAGAAAAATTTCGTGATCAAAACCATGCTTCTTGTCTAAAAATTCAAATGATATCCAGTTCTTTGAGAGACAAAGGTCACAAGCAAAGTCACTAGAAAAAGAACAGTTGATTTGTCAACTTGAAGATGGCCTCCCTCACAAAAGGCAGAGGGTCAGTTTTCTTAAGGTTTTCACCATGCAAGTTAGCTCATACAAATGGTTAAATAGATAATAATAAAAAAATTCATGTTTATATCAAAGGACCCTCATCAGCAGATCAAGGCTCTTTTATAAAGGCTTCAGAGAAATACAGCTCAAGAAATGGTAAGAAAGAGGTTAAGGAGCGCCCAGGCAGTGTCTTTAAAAATGTGTTTATAACCAAAAAGAGATGAAATTGACAACTGTGAGAGAGTTTTTTGTCCCAAATAGGTTCAAGAAGAAAAAAATCCTTCATTTTCTACACAGGTATCATGGTTTGTGAGAAATGTAAAAAATATAGATGTCACGGGAGAATTTATGCACCAGGATTCACCATTTTGACCAGTGTTGTGACAGTAAATTTTTGAACAACCAACTGGATACCAAATGAAAAACCTAAAGAATATTTTGCAATTATACTTCCATATTTTTCCAACGAGCCATCTCAGGCCAAATTCGGACAACAGGAAGGCATCCAAAAGTAGCCTGCAAATAGCACTATGTATTTCTGCACCAACATTCACCATTTTTTACTAGTGTTGGGAAAGTCAATTTTTGGAAAACCAAATGGACACAAAATGAAACAAATAAAGAATATTTCTAAATTAGACTTCCATATATTTCCAACTAACCATCTCAGGCCCAATTCCGACACCGGGAAGGCATCCAAAAGTGGCCTGCAAACAGCACTATGCATTTTTGCACCAGGATTCACCAGTTTTGGCCAGTGTTGGGAAAATCCATTTTTGAACAACCAAATGGACACCAAATGAAACAAATCAAGTATATTTGGAAATCATACTTCCATATCTTTCCAACGAGCCATCTCGAGCCCAATTCTAACATCGGAAAGGCCTCCAAAACTGGGTGCAAAAGTGCATGGCGTGTTTGAAAATTTGAGCAGCGCGCCTGTAGGTTTTTTCAGTGTATTTTTCTAAGCAGCGTGGCACGCCTGTGTTTTTGCACAGCGCGTCTGTGCAGCAACACATCTACTCCTTAAAAATGATCTATTCAAAGAGTATAAGGTTCTACCATGTCTTAAAGACCTCAATCATGAACACTTAGAAGATCAATCTAATGAGACCTCCTTAAGACTCATCAACAAGAAGGTTGCAATATGGTTTCAAAGGCTGCAAATAGAAATGTGTCATTAGCCTTTTTCATCATAAACATAAAACCTTGCACAGTTATCATGACATAATCTTTTTCCGGAGCAAGTAAAAGACCAAAACAGATTTTTAGGGACCTATTCACCTGATAAAATCTGTGGATACATGAGTGTTTATTGACAAAAAACTGTGTGTAAGGTTTGTTTGAAAGTTCTTCAAAATGATATAGCCTTGGTAAAAGTCTCATAGATTTGTTTTTAGGTTACAAAGGCCTCCAAGATCATTATGGAAAATGTAGTTTAAAGAGAAATGGAATAGCCACCAACAGCAAAATTGTCCAAAGTGCCCAAAAGAAAGAAAATTGCGTTTCTAAGTTGTGAATATGTTGGTTACTTGCTAACACAGTTGAAAAGAGTTGTTTTAGTTTCATTTTGAACAAAAAACTTGTCCACCTATTACAGAGAATTGATGATCAAAAAAAGTTTTTGTTCGTTAAAAGATTAGTTTCTTTGAGTAATAAAAGAAAACTATGTTTTTTTCAAAAGGGAGCTTCTCTTGTTCATCAAAAATCAAAGAAACAGAGTTGTATGGGGAGTTTTTCTAGTCTTCCTGAAAAGGTTTTCTTTGTATTGAGGAGATTTAAGCTACAAACAATTGCTAGGAGAAAAGCAGATTCTATTTCGAGGTCTTCAAATCAGCCTAAAAGGTGTCTTAAATAGTGCTTGCATAGGATAGTTAATTTGCGGCCATATCAAAAGAAAAGAAAATAGTGTTAAAGGGATAAAGCTTGGTCAGTTTAAAATAAGTCTCTTTTATGCTGTGGGGTAGTAAAAAATTGGTGCAACATCAAGAATCAAAGAAAAAAAGTTGTAAAGGTCCTCTCAATCAGTTTAAAAAAACATTTTAACAATGATTTCAAAGGAGCACTAAGTTTTCCAAATGAACAGTGAGAAACAGTGATAAGAGGATGAAGCTTTGTCAAATTTGAAGGAGGTATTTTATGTTGTGAAAAAGAAAAGGTTTGCAGTCTCCAAAATTAGAGAGATAGTGATGAAATGGATAAGGACTTTGTCAAATTAAAAGAGGTCTCTTTTATTATGAATAGTAAAAGAGGGAAACAGTGAAAGAAAGGATGATTGATGTAACAATTTGAAAATATTGTTTGTGCTATGAATTGGCCATGATTATATAGAGTCTCTAGGAGAAAAGAAGACTTAGATTGAAGGGTCCCAAGTCAGTTTAAAAGGATGTCTTAACAATGTTTGAAAAGGGCAGATTGTTTGCTAAATCAAAGAACATAATGAAAGGGATAAAGGCTTGATCAGTTTAAACGAGGTTCTTTTGTGTTATGAGACATTGAAGAATGTGTGCAACCTCCATAATCAAAGACAAAAAGTTTTTTTTTTTAAATATTTTAAATCAGTTTAAGGAGAAATTTCAATAGCAGATTCCCAAAACACACTTTTTTTGTCGAATCAAAAAGTGTTACTGCTATGAGTTTCAAGGATTAACACAGTGATTTTACAAAAGGTTGTATCAGTTTGAAAAGATTCTTGTTTACCTTTTTAAAAATAGTGATAGATGATGAGGGCTTTGCAAGTTTGAAGGAAGGACTTTTTCCTTGAATAGTGAAGGATAATGCAGTGCCAGGGAGGAGGTTTTAGGAGATAATTTGAAAATATTTCCTATGCTATAAATGACTTAAAACACACCTAGTCTCTAAGAGAAAAGCAGACTTATGTTGAGGTCTTTAAATCAGATTGCAAGGGTGTTAAAACATTTATTTCAAAGCTGCTTTGATCATTTGAAACCACAGAGAGAGACATTGATTGGAGATAGGGATTTTTTTCAAAATTATAAAGATCTTCTTGATGTGAGTGTTGAAAGAAAATTCTTGGCTGAAGCAAGGATAAAAACAGTGATTGAGGGAAAGAGGTGTTTGGTGCCAAAAACACAAGGATACTTCCCTTAAAAAACCACAAACATGTCTTGTTAAAGACCTCTTGGCTCAAACACAATACTGAAGAGATGACTTTAGTGATGATGAGGAACAAGGCAAAGAGTTTAAACATAGCAGTGATAATGAAGAGCAAAGTGATGGGAAGTAAAGCAGTGACAAGGATAGACAAGATAGCCCTCAAGCAAGCCATGATGAGGGCAATCAAACACACAACATAGAGCATGGAGGGAATTCTCCAAAGCATGTGCTAGCTGCCTCTCCTAGGCAAGGGGCCATGACTTCTTCACCAAAGCTAAAATGCCAAACAACAAGGAAGAAAACCAAGAAAAGCTCAAAAGTGCTCAAAGGAGGCGCCCGACACCAAAATTGAATAAAGACACCTCAAAAATCCAAATTTTGGCCTCAGCTTCACAGCATGTTTCTGAAAACCCTTGAGGGTCATTCTCGCCAAAAATTGGGTGAAATTCAACAAGTTTTGGTTTTTTGTCATTTTTGGGTTTTTGGCTAAAACTCATGGGCATCACCATTTCTGTTTGGGACATCCTCAAAGGATGAAAATGGTATCATTGGATGCCATAATTTTAGGAGCATCTACTCAGTGATTTTTAGATCAATTGAAGATGAATTTCTCCCTCAAAATGGCGAAAAACACTCACTTTTTCCACACTCTGCCCCGTTTATCAGCAAAGTCTATTTTTGGGTTTTTACACATAGGTTAGATTTTTATAGACTTATATTTTGGAGAAAAATAAGAATTTTCAGAAAACAAACATTCATAGCTTTCCAACGAGCCATCACGGGCCTCATTTCGACATCCAGAAGGCCTCCAAACGTTGCCGGCAAGACAGAGGACTTTCTGCTGATATATTTCTGTATTTTTGTGAAAAATGTACCTTTCTAAAGTGAATTTTCCTCATGTGCGTTTAGGTATTTTTTGGCATGATTAGTTATGAAAAGTCAATATATTTTCCTTTTTTAGCATTCTTAAGATATTTTATTAGATATTTTGTGCCTTGGGCTTTGCAAAGCCTCAAGAACAAAATCAGATATTTTTTATGGGCCAATGAGATTGCAAGTTGCACTAGGAGGTTTTCCTTCATCGTGGCCTATATATTCCATGAGAATTCATTGTAGACAAGGCTGAACTTGATGATATAGAGAAATATATGGTTATACAAGCTTGGAAGAAACACTTGTCTCGTGCATTGGATAGTTTCTTGAATGTTTTGGATGATGAAAGAGGACTGTTGTTGGATTCCTTGACTTGGTAAAATGGTATAGTGTCCCTCTCTGTTATGTTTTCTTTGTTTTCATTCATATATCATGCTCTTGCTTGCTATAAGACAGTAGAGAATATATTTGAGACATGCCCTTGGAGGCACCTCAGAATTTATGTTTCTTTATAGCTTCTATGTTTTCTTCCTTCTTAGTCACATCAAAGAATCCTTGATTGCTCTTTGATAACTGAAGAAATTGTTTGCTTGTTTCATTTATGGTTTTATGCATGCTAAGTATGATTCATGGTATGCCCTGATTACTCATGGCTAGTCATAGCTCCACCTTTGAAACCTTTCTTTGATTGTTTTATTGTTTTAGTTGAACCAAGGAGGTCTTGTACCAATCTTACCCTTTTCCTAAAACTATGCAATCTTACTTCAAAGTGCCCGACAGCTTGGAATACTATGCTTAGGCATTTCCTCATATTGATTTGAGTTATTTGTTTGTCTTAATTATCTTTCCCCAAAGTCTGATAGCAATTTCCCAAAATTAGAGAGTCATATATCTCTATGTATTGCTTGAATGTTTATTTCTATGCATGGATCAGTTTATAGTTACATTTCTCATGATTAATGGTTAGCCCTACCATGTTTATGTCAGCTATTGAACTATTTATGTTTGAAATCCTTTGTTATTCACAAATTTAATGTCCATCCCACTCCATTTTACCCAAATATCCATTTTACCTCGATCAAATCGGCCCTTCAACAACCTTGTATCACCATCTGAAAGCTTTCTTGACCTTTTTGACCCCATAGCCCAGTTGATCTGACATATTTTTACCTATATTAGTATTTGATCAGTTCATCCCTCACAAACCTAAAAGAAAAACTAAAAACCTACTTCATAACTAGCCTAAAATTAGAAACACAAGAAGCAAACACATAGATATCCCTTACACAAACAAAGAGAGCCCTCTCTGAGTCCAGGAAGGCTGGGTCCTTGGGCTCCAAAGATTTGTTTGATGTTACCCTATCACTTGGCTTGCCAATCAGCCAAATCACGGGACCCTAACACAGGTTTTATTTAATAGGTTTGTTTGTGTTGCAGGTTTAATCGTGGCTCGACCTAAAAGGCCTTTTCCCACAACCAAACATAAGTGTTTTTCTGCCCAGGATGATGATCCTTGAGGCAGGATAAGAAAAAATGGATAGGGTTTTTATTCCAAAGGATTTAATTGATGATTCATGGTCATAAATTTGATCACAAAAACCCTCCAACGTGCAAAGGAACCCTACATACAGACAGTCAAAGAAGATCAGTGAAGAAATGAAGAGAAAAGGGTTAAAGGCTTAAATCACAGTTTAAAGACAGTAAATGAAGATTAAGGATAAAGATAAAAGAGTTAAGGAAAAATATTAAAAATTTAAAACAGTTAATAAAGTGATAAATACAGTGCAGATGATTAAGAAGGCCAAATGTAGATCAAGGAAAAAACATAGTTTAAAGAATAGATCAAGACACATTAGCCCAAAGCAGCTTCGAATGCCAAAAATCAGGGAAGAATTTACTTCCCCAAAGGATCAAATGCCACCTACTAAGCCTAAGTTTCCTCAAATACATACATAAGTTATTATAGTCAGAGACATTTTTAAAGAGATAGCTCAGAAGTTATTACAAGCCTAACATTTAAGCCTAAAAGTCAACAAATGCAACTAAGTTATTTAAAAAGTTAATGTAATATTCATTATGCAGAGTTATACTCTTAAATACATTTTTCCTTGGGCCTTGCATGGCCCCAAAGGTCAAGAAAATTTACTCTATCATAAATGAACATTTAAAGACCCCTTATTTCACCCCACCTCCTCATTTATCTATAAATATTGTATGAGGAACTCATTGTAAGGGGTTGGATTATTATTGAGTGTTGGTTGTCATTGATTGTTGAAGAGTTTCTGAGTAGCTAAAGAATACTACGCTGGATATAGGAGTTTTGAGCTGTAAAGACTTGCTGGACTTGGAGTATGTAACTGGTTTGAACATCAATAAAACAAGTTGATTCATAGGATCCTAGTCTATGTTAATGGTGATGTTTTTCTTCTCTGTATTTGTCTTTTCTTATGTTTTACATGCTGTCCATTTTCTTTGATAAAGAACATAAAATTTAGATTAGGATTTACTGTCATAGTACCCTATTTCTCTCTGAAAGCTTTATCTTTATGTTTTCTTTTGCTAAGATCTGATTAGAGGATTCTTAATTGCCCTCCAGATTTATCCATCTTGTTTTTTTAAGAATGATTCAATAGAGTAAAACTAGGGAGAAATGTTGGTGAGCTCATGCAATCTGTCTGTGTACAACTTGAAATATTGTTTTTAAAGATCTTCTTCAAAGTTTGCTAAGTAGAGTCTAAACTAGGGAAGTCTATGGTATGCGCTGTCCTCTGGTCTACCTTCAAAAATTGCTTTGAAAGATCCCTTGAGAGTATGCCAAAAGCAGGTTAGATTATTTCTATTTGATCTTAGGTTTCTCTCTTTGTTATCTTATATGTTTTCCTTTTTCTAAAAGTAGTCTTAGGATTACTGGATTATTGTCTTAAAAGTTTGCTTTAATAAAAGTCTGCCCAAAGAAGTCTATGGTTTGCCCTGTCCTTTGGCTTTCTTCAAACAGTTACTTTGAAATGCTTTTCTTGTTTAGTGGAGCTAGGAGATTCTTAATTAACTATAGCTTTGCTTCTTTCACAACACTTTAATGTTCCATTTCACAACTTAATCTAAAAATATCCTTTAATCTAGATTACTTGCCCTATGAAAACCCTTGAAGAATTGTTGTACAATTAAATCCTTTTGTGACTCCATAACCCAATGGATTAATACTATCTCATGACCTATATATCCATATAACCTATATATCCATATAAAACATTCTTTCAATCTAATTTCACCTTCACCCTTCAAATGACCTTCTCAGTTAATAATACCCAACCAAAACATATAAGTTCCTAAGAGTTTCATAAATAGCCTAATATCTTAACAAAAGCATAAAGATATATCTTTGAAAACACTTAATAGAGAGATCCCTCTCTGAATCCAAGAAGGCTAGGTCCTAGGATTCCAAATGGTTCTGAAGTGGCCCCTGCAGTGTTTATTCTTGCCAATATTATAAATCACAGGGATCCAACATAGTGGCGACCATACTGGGGAGAAATACTGAGTAATAGATAACTTCACAACTCAGAAAACCTTTTTCCTAAATGAATCTAGTGTCAACCAAGATTGGTTCCTGATTGTTGATGGTGGACAACAACCAGTGCTATAAGACAAGTAAAAAATCCTCCACCTGGTGACTCCACTAATTCTCATTGACTCCACTGGGAAAACTTACCCAATCATCAAAACATTCAATAAATAACCAGTTAATAATACTTGTGGATTAGGTATCTCTTTTTTAGTTTGGTTTTTCTCTTTAAGACTGTTATACCTCTAAGAAACCACTCTGACTTTTTGGGTCTAAAATCCTATCTTCTAGAATAATCTACACTAGATCCCATCCCGACCCAAATCCTCCTGCAACAGTTGATAATCCTGAAATCATTCTTAAGAAATCTCCTACATCTAAGAACCCAACTATTGTCAGACCCATCTTAAGAGCAAGTTCAGTCCTTGAAAACCTTATAGCTCTGCAAGATACCCAAGTTGACTTATCCTATAACATAAAATTATCTAGAACCAAGTCATTAAGTGGTATAGATCAGATAGACTGTGAGCTTGAAAATTTACAACACATTAGCAGTAGAGAAGCCTCCCCATCCACTCCTCCTGATAGCCATTTCATTCACAATTTTGGCTTCTCTCATCCTAAATCTGCTCAACAGTATTTAGCTGGTCCAAGTACTTATGTTACACTCACCTACACATCCACAATTCAAACCATTTCAGCTCATCATTAACCTCATATCACAAATCCTCCATTTGTAAACCCCCCATTTTTTCCACAAGTTCATATCATGGCAACATGGTATGCTCCCTTAGTCCTTCCTTTACCTTTAGCCATTCTACCACAATATTATCAGTCCAAAATTCCTTTATACGATTCTAGTGGTTCTACTATAGCTCAAAAACATGTGGACAGAATGAATGACTACTTTGACAGACAAGAAATAGATGATGAAACTGTGAAACTTAGAATGCTTTCTCAAAGCTTAGGGGGAGAAGCAAGAAAATGGTTTAAAGGCTTAACCCCTAATAGTACAAATGACCTCCTTGCTTTTCATCAATTATTTTTAAACAAATGGGAAGTCAAGAATAACCCTCTCCAAATTCTATCCGAATATGACAACATTAAAAGGAATGCTGGAGAAGGAGTACAAGAGTAATGCACTAGATTTATTAGTGTGTACAATGCCCTACCTATCCATATGAAACCACCACAAGGCCTAGCTTTAATGAAATTTCTTGATGGATTTGATCCTGAAATGGCCTACTAGTTAAGAGAGAGAGAACCCCTCACCTTAGAATACATGCAAAGGGGAGCAGTAAGTGTTGAGGAAAACCTACTTGCCAAAAGAGCTAGGATGAAAAGTGAGAAAAGAGTGACATATAGAGATGAGGCTGCACCTAACACATCTGATTCAAAACTTGATAACTTAGTAAAAAATATGGAAAGGATGATGGAAAGGATGAATGTAAATGATAGAGCTTATCCTAGAGAAAACCAAACAGCTCCTCAAAACAGGAAACAAGCCCAAAATCAAGATCATAATTTTAGGAGAAACCCCCCTCAAATAAGACAAAGAGGTCTTGATCAGCAGATCAGACCTCCCTTTCAAGAAAACTATGCTGATGAGGAGGAGGGAATAGTAGAGGAAACAGAGGAAAATCACATTAACATGTTGGGAACAAATGATGAGGATACTGTTTTCCTCACTAGGAAAGAACAAGTCATGTATACACCTTATGAAGAAGAGAGCCTAGAGTCTGCAGACTACCAACAAGGTTTTGCAAATTCCATAATATAAGTACATAAACAATATGAAGTAAGGAGTAAAAGGAACCAGGAAGTTCCCAAGAAAAAGACATCTGAAATCTCTGCTAAAAACAGCCCTGTAAACACTTTCAAAAACCCAACAGAAAACCACAAAATAGTGGCTGAAAATTCTGATAAAAACAAAGGAAAAAACACCCAAATTCCTAGCAAACACAGTGGTTACCCTAGCAGCACTAGTACTTCAGCTAATGCTCATGATAAAACCATCCTAACTGCTGTCCATAGTAAAAACCAACAAGCTAATTTTGCTGAGAAAACAGTGAATAAAAAGGTTGAATTCAAAACTTCTAAAAATCACACTCCTTTTAGCATAGAGAGTGAAATTTACAAAATAAAAATCTCCATTCCTCTCATTGAATTAGTCACACAAGATATATATAAATCCCAAGTGTTAAGAGCTTTGAACATAGGAGACAACAATGATTCTATTAATTTAAATGATGACAAATATGAGCTTCTGTTTGGACCAGAAGTGGAAGGGAAATTTCAAGAAGGAGGTGTGCCTCCATTCTATGTCAGTTTAAACATCCATGATAACATTTTTCACAATGCCATGCTTGATTTAGGAGGATCACACAACCTCATGCCCAAAGTAATAATGGAAAGGTTAGGCCTTGAGGTAACTAGGCCCTACAAAGATTTATACTCCTTTGACTCCAGTAGAGTCAAATGCCTAGGCTTAATAAAATATCTTTGTGTCAACTTAGCACAAATCCTAGCTAAAAGCTTAGTGATGGACATTTTAGTGGCTGATATACCTCCCAAGTATGGCATGCTCCTTTCAAGATCTTGGGGTGCTAAAATTAAAGCCACTATGCAAATGGATATGACCTATGCCACCATCCCTATCTTCAGTCAACCTAGAAGACTCTATAGGGAAACCCACATGAAATATATGGTGAGTAGTCAAGAAAGACCAGATAACTCCCCTCTTTATTCTATACATACAGACCTTAACTCATTCATTCTTTACAATGATGAAATTCCTGATGAGCAAGGGTTAGAAGATGGAAGATTAGCCAATATAGCGGTAGCCATAGAAGAAAAGGAAAAGAAGGAGGAATTACATAAACAGTTTGCTAATTCAGAAAATCACAACAAACACAATGAAGGTCATGATCAACAAGACAACCACCAACCTAGTGCTAAGCATGAAAATCAAAGAGAAAATCCTCAAAGCACTGAAGACCTTGAGGAACAAGACAAAACTAAAAATAGTGCAGACCCTAAAGAAAAACATAGTGACACCTACACCAAACAAAACAAAGAGGATAGAGATGAAATTAATGATAAATATGAAGCTAGTCCTCTTTGGAGTATGATTTTTGATGGGTCTTGTAGAAAAAATGGTGCAGGAGCATGCATATGGGTGCATAACAAAGAGAATAACCATGCTAAAGGCCATTCATACAGACTAAAATTCCAATGCACTAATAACATAGTAGAGTATGAAGCACTCCTCTTAGGACTACGTTTATTGAAAAAATTAGGAGCCAAGAGGATAACTATCCATGGAGATTCAGAATTGATAATTAGGCAAGTAAATGGAGAATAAACTGCCAAACATCCAAAACTAAGAGCCTATAGAGATGATGCAATGGACCTCTTAAAATCATTTGCAGAATTTGAAATCACCTTTGTACTTAGACACCAAACTATTCTTGCCAATGGTTTAGCTTTTGCTGCTAGTACATGTTTAAAGCCTTATGAAAGAAAAAAATATTCAACCAGGTCAAATATAGACTAGCAGTCCCAGATAATGAAAGATACTAGCAGGTTTTTGAAGGAGATAAAAAAATAGAAGACTTCCTACAGTCCAGAGATGAGTTCGAAGTGCCAAATTCAAACTCAAAGTATGAAGAAGATTGTCCTACTAAGGAACAATATTTCCAAGAAGAACCTCCTGAAACTGCTGATATAAATCTGTTAACCAAAGGATTCAAACATAAAACAGAAATATGCAATGATTTGGAAAAAGAAGATCTAGAAGTGCTGTAGTCTAACACTGAAAAATTTCCAAAGGGACTAGTGCCTCCAGAAGAATTGTTTGACTTTAATGATGTTGCCAAAAAGCCAAAAATAGAACCCACTGAAACTAATGTTGAAGAATGTAATATAGGCAGTGAAGAAATGTCTAAAATGATCAAACTATCTAAACCACTACCAACTCACATTAAACTAAAATATCTGGAGCTATTTAGAGAATTTTCTGATGTGTTTTCTTGGAGTTATGAAGATTTAAAATCATATGATACAGAAATAATTCAGCATAAGATACCCCTCAAAGAAAACCAGAATCCTTTTAGACAAAATCTACGCAGAATAAACCTTGTTCAATTACCTCTGGTGGAGAAAGAAATCAAGAAAATGTATGATGCTGGAATTATAGTCCCTGTGAGATACTCAAAATGGGTATCCAATCTTGTATCTGTAAGGAAGAAAACATGAGAAATAAGGCTTTGTATAGACTTCAGAAACTTAAACAAGGCCTCATTAAAAGACAACTATCCCTTGCCCAAAATGGATCACATCTTACAAAGGGTAGTAGGTTCAAAAATAATTTCTTTACTAGATGGATTCTCAAGATACAACCAAGTATTGGTACACCCTGATAATCAACTTAAAACAACCTTTACCACACCCCGGGTCACTTTCATGTATGTGAAAATGCCTTTGGGTTTAATGAATGCTCGTGCCACATTCGAGAGAGCCATGGATATTGATTTCTCAGAAGAAATAGGTTACTTCATTGTGATTTACTTAGATGACATCACAGTTTATTTCAAAACATATGAAGAACACCTAATACACCTAAGCAAAGTCTTTGAGAAATGTAGAAAATATGGTTTATCCTTAAATCCCAAGAAAACATTGTTTTGTCTCCAAGAAGGTAAACTTCTAGGCCATATCATATCTGAATAAGGGATAAAGATAGACTCAAAAAGGATTCAAGTTATATTGCAAATCAATCATCCTATAAATATCAAAGAACTTCAATCTTTCATTGGGAAGATTAATTTCTTAAGAAGGTTCATACCCAACCTAGCTGAACTCCTTAGAAACATTACAAATATGCTTAAAAGAGAAGAAGGAGTTAAATGGACCTTAGAAGCAAAGAAATCCTTTGAACTGGTAAAACAAGCACTTACCCAAACACTAGTTCTTATTAATCTTGATTTTACTAAAGACTTCTTCATATTCTCCTTTGCATTAGAACATACAGTTGCTGCTGTCCTATTACAGAAAAATATAAAAGGACAAGAGTAGCCCATTGCATTTTTTAGCAAGGCTTTAAGAGACGCACCTCTGAAATACAACATAATGGAAAAATAGGTTTTTTCCTTAGTCAAAGCCTTAAAATATTTTAGAGTTTACATTTTACACTCACACATCATTGCATTTGTGCCTCATTCAGTGGTGAAAGACATTTTGACACAAGATCCTGATGGAAAAAGAGGAAAGTGGATTGCTGTAATATTAGAATATGATTTAAAAATTAAGCCCACTAAGCTCATTAAAGGTCAAGGACTAGCAAAAATAATGGCTGAATCAAACTTACAAGCACTTGATATAAACATTTTTAATGCATTAGATGAACAAGAGGAGTTGGCAGCTCCACTGATTGAAGATTATATCCTGAATTCAGCTTGGTATGCTGATATTTCCTATGTGCTTCTTAATCTTAATGTTCCTCCTGGTTTGTCTAAAACAAACACAAGATTCTTAAAGTTAAAAGTTGTACTACATTTTAGATAAATGTCTATATTGGAAAAATGCTAGTGGATTATTGTTTAAATGTTTGCCTAAGAATGATGCAGATAAGATCAAGCATGAGTTTTATGATGGAGAATGTGGAGGCCACCTCTATTGGAAAACTACTATCAAAAAAATCCTTAGAGCTGGTTATTATTGGCCCACCCTCTTTCAAGATGTCCATAAAATGATAATTGCCTGTCACAAGTGTCAAATATTTGAAGGCAAAAGAAAATTGCTACCCTTACCTCTGCATCCTATCATTGTTGAAGCTCATTTTCAATAGTGGGGCCTAGAATTCATTGGGGAAATCCATCCTACTTCATCTACCCAATATAAATGGATCCTCACAGCAACTGATTACTTCACCAAATGGATAGAGGCCATCCTTTCTAGGAATGCCATAGACTCAGTCATCATTAAATTCCTTGAAGACCATATCCTGTCTAAATTTGGCTGCCCTAGGAAGATTATCATTGACAATGTTGCTGCCTTTGGATCCAAAAAGATGGTGGATTTTTGCAACAAAGATCAGATTACATTGGGTCATTCCACAGCTTATTACCCTCAAGGTAATGGGTTGGAAAAATCCTCAAACAAGAGTTTGGTAAACATCATCAAGAAGTTGCTGGAAGAAAATAAGAAATCATGGCACAACAAGCTATTACATGCACTTTGGGGCAAGAGGTTGACCACTAAAAAGTCAATTGGGATGTCCCCTTATCAACTAGTCTATGGAACAGATGCAATATTTCCAACTAGTTTAGGAGTGCCAGTCATGAAGCTGATCTAATAAGTATAGTCTGAAGAAGATGACATGATAAGAAGAATAAATTAGACTGTCTAGTTGCAGCAAACCAGAGAGGAAGTTTACAACAGAGCACAACAAGTACAAGAAAACATCAAGAAGCTGTTTGACAAAAGAACAAAAGAAAATTATTTTAACATTGGGGACAAAGTACTAAAATGGGACTCTAGGAAAGAAGATAAGGGCAAACATGGAAAGTTTGAAAATTTATGGAAAGGCCCTTATCTCATTCATTCTGCTATAGGTAATAATGCATTCTTCCTTCAAGAGATGGATGGAACAAGACTTTTTGGAGGTCCTGTCAATGGCAGGATGCTCAAACATTATTTTTGTTAAGTCTCAGTTCAAAGCTTTGTTCATTGTAAATAAAATTGCTTAAAGAAAAGACTTGGAAAATGAAACACAAAAAACAAAAGAAAAGAGGAAAAGAGGGCAGATAAATGAAAAGGTACAACCCCATACCAAAAAAGAGAAAAATATGAAAGTGTGCAACTCTAAATGCCACTACTTTGAAAGAAGAAATGTTATTCAATCATATAGCCTAATCATGATTGAATAAATTTAAATTTATGTTGATAGGTTAGTGAATGAAGATCTGCCAAACAATGTAAACTTGGTTGATCAATATATTAGATTAGGAAAGAGAGAAATGGTTCTAAAAAGCTCAAAATATGAACCAAATGAAAGAAAGAAGGATGCTTATCAATTTCAGATCTTAAGCCTTCACAGTTTTTCTTTAAAAATTTCTGCAAATAAAGCCTATGTGTAGCTTGTACAAAATTCCATAGCCCCATAGAAAATCAGACTGCTTAATCCTGACTTTTTCTATGTTTTAAATTTTCTGTTTTAGACTAGAGAATGAAAATCTGTCAAATTGTTTAATCTTGACAGATAGTTAGAATAGGTAGAGAAATAATAAGCTCATCAGTTTAATCTAAACTCATGGATGATATAAGGGTAAAAGTAGATAGTTTCCTGTTTTCAAAAGAAAGAAAAATTTATGTTACAAGGGTTTGCAAGCCTAAGTGCACCCATTGAAGAAAAAATGTTAGGAAAGTATGTTGTGTAGGTAGAAGTTTGGGTTCAAAGACTAATCATGTCATGATTCAGATGCTAAAAGACCTTCAAAGAAGAAAAATCATCAAGTCAAAGGAGGATTGTCAAAATGGTAAAACAAGACACTGGTCTTCTTTCCAGAGATTTATTTTCTGAGGTTCTTGACACCTCCAAGGAGCTGCCTTCCCCAAGAGGAGCCACTGTTAGCCATCAATAAAATTTGTTATACCCAATGATGGCTAAATATTCCCTTAGATTTCCAAAAACAAAATTTTATGAAAATTTGTGAGTTTTGGAAATCTCACTAAGTTCTTTACCCTTCAAACTATCCACTCACAAAAATATTCACTCAAATCTCCCCAAGTGACCCTGTTGATTCAAAAGAGGCTGTTTTTAGGCTTTATCCCCCATTTTCACCTCCATCTCCTCTGCCCATTTTCACTCATTTTAACCTATCCCAACAGTCATCTGTTCCTCTGAAAAATCCCATTTTTTCCCTTCACTTATCCTTTATTCACCCTAAAAAGGCCTCTAAACCATTGAAATCCCCTCTATATGGTTTAAAGTATCCTTTTTAATCTATCGGAACACCCTAAAAAGGCTAAAAACCCTTGTTTTTATGCCTAAAAACTCCATTTGAAAATAAGGTCTTAAGCCCTTTTGGGCTAAACCCTTTGCTCCTTTTCCCCATATGACCCGAGGCCCGTGACCTCTCACTATCTCTAAGCCCTCATCATTTTCTGAACCTGGTCCTATTCTCCCCACAGGACCACCTCCCTGCTTTTACTTTAAACCCCCTCTGCTATTTTTTTCACCCCGCTCTGCCTTGTTTTGCCCTGAGAAATCCCAACCATTGATCCCCTCTAATCCAATGGCAGTCATTCTCCCCCTCTCATCCTCCATCCACCTGACTATAATCCATTCATTCACCCTCCAAAAAAATCCCAACCATAGGATCACCTCAGATCCAATGGTCCGTGTAAATCTCACCGATAACACCCCCGCTGGCCCACCTTCCACTTTCCTCTCGCCGTCTAATCCTTTTCTGCCACCTGTCCTCCACCTTTTATCCCTCCGTGCATCTTCTCCGGTTGAGATCAACCCACACCATTGATCTGTCTCCCCTAGATCCAATGGTTCCCGATCGATATCGCGCAAAATCTTATGTCAGTGTTTAACTGCCCATTTCCACGTGAAATAGGCAGTATTGGCCTGGACGCATGGAGCCATTCTATGGTATCGCATCCATTTGGGCCTTTACCACTTACCGCCTGACCTCCACGCGATACTGCTTGGTTTTCGCCTGAAACCACCTTCTGCCATCTTGCGCCCAAATTCAAAAATTTCATCCTTTCTCCTAGTTCCGCCTTTGGGACCCATCCCCTGCACATTCCTCCTCCTCCTCTGTACATCGCTCCGAAATGCCACCCTAGCCTCTAAAAGCAGTTAAAATTGAAAAAATGCAGGTTTTATTTAATAGGTTTGTTTGTGTTGCAGGTTTAATGGTGGCTCGACCTTAAAGGCCTTTTCCCACAGCCAAACATAAGTGGTTTTCTACCCAGGATGACGATCGTCGAGGCAGGATAAGAAAAAATGGATAGGGTTTTGATTCCAAAGGATTTAATTGATGATTCATGGTCATAAATTCGATCACAGAAACCCTCCAATGCGCAAAGTAACCCTACATATAGATAGTCAAAGAAGATCAGCGAAGAAATGAAGAACAAAGGGTTAAAGGCTTAAATCACAGTTTAAAGACAGTAAATAAAGATTAAGGATAAAGAAAAAAGAGTTAAGGACACAGATTATAAAGTTAAAATAGTTAGTAAAGTGATAAAGACAACGTAGATGATTAAGAAGGCCAAATGCAGATCAAGGCCAAAACAGAGTTTAAAGAACATATCAAGACACATTAGCCCAAAGTAGCTTCGAATGCCAAAATTAGGGAAGAAATTACTTCCCCAAAGGATAAAATTCCACCTACTAAGCCTATGTTTCCTCAAAGACATACAGAAGTTATTATAGTTAGAGATATTTTTAAAGAGACAGCTCAGAAGTTATTACAAACCTACCATTTAAGCCTAAAAGTCAACAAATGGAACTAAGTTATTTAAAAAGTTAATGCAATATTCATTATGCAGAGTTAGACTCTTAAATACATTTTTCCTTGGGCCTTGCATGGCCCCAAAGGTCAAAAACATTTACTTTTTCATAAATGAACATTTAAAGACCCCTTCTTTCACCCCACCTCCTCATTTATCTATAAATACTGTATGAGGAACTCATTGTAAGGGGTTGGATTATTATTGAGTGTTGGTTATCATTGATTACTGAAGAGTTTTTGAGTAGATGAAGAATACTAGGCTGGATAGAGGAGTTTTGAGCTATAAAGATTTGCTGGACTTGGAGTATGTAACTGGTTTGAACATCAATAAAACAAGCTGATTCACAGGATCCTGGTCTATGTTAATGGTGATGTTTTTCTTCTCTATATTTGTCTTTTCTTATGTTTTACATGTTTTCCATTTTCTCTGATAAAGAACATAAAATTTAGATTAGGATTTATTGTCAAAGTACCCTATTTCTCTCTGAAAGCTTTATTTTTATGTTTTCTTCTGCTAAGATCTGATTGGAGGATTATTAATTTCCCTCCAGTTTTATCTAGCTTGTTGTTTTAAGAATGATTCAATAGAGTAAAACTAGGGAGAAATGTTGGTGAGCCCATGTCTGTCTAAGTACAACTTGAGATATTGTTTTTAAAGATATTCTTCAAAGTTTTCTAAGTAGAGTCTAAAATAGGGAAGTCTATGGTATGCCCTATCCTCTGGTCTACCTTCAAAAGTTGCTTTGAAAGATCCCTTGAGAGTATGCCAAAAGCAGATTACATTATTTCTGTTTGATCTTAGGCTGCTCTCTTTGTTATCTTATATGTTTTCATTTTTCTGAAAGTAGTCTTAGGATTACTGGATTTTTGTCTCAAAAGTTTTATTTAATAAAAGTCTACCCAAAGAAGTCTATGGTTTTCCCTGTCCTTTGGCTTTCTTCAAACAATTACTTTGAAAGGCTTTTCTTGTTTAGTGGAGCTAGGAGATTCTTAATTAACTATAGCTTTTCTTCTTTCACAACACTTTAATGTTCCATTTCACAACTTAATCTAAAAATATTGTTTAATCTAGATGACTTGCCCTATGAAAACCCTTGAAGAATTGTTGTACAATTAAATCCTTTTGTGACTCCATAACCCAATGGATTAATACTATCTCATGAACTATCTGTCCAGCTGAAAAATTCTTTCAATATACTTTCACCTTCACCCTTCAAATGACCTTCTCATTTAATAATACCCAACCAAACAAACAAGTTCTTAAGAGTTTCATAACTAGCCTAATATATTAACAGAAGCATAAAGATATATCTTTGAAAACACTTAATAGAGAGATCCCTCTCTGAATCTAGGAAGGCTAGGTCCTAGGATTCCAAAGTGGTTCTGATGTGGCCCCTGCAGTGTTTATTCTTGCCAATATTATAAATCATAGGGAGCCAACAATGGGAAGCCTTCAACACTTCATAAATATCATCCTCAGATACAAAACACCGAATCTGCTTATCGATTCCGGTATGAAAGAGGTACCCTACCATCCAGGAATATCAGGCACTGTGATGAATAATCTTTCGCTATTACCTGTATGAAAAATGATGGGGCACCTTTCCTATAGCAAGATAGTTAGAAATATCTGCGTGCCATGGAGGGTTAGTAGAAATTGAAAAAATATGCTCATATCTTCTATAGGTGTGCATTCATCATTATTATCCATTATGGACAGAAAATCAGCAACTACATTATCTTTTCCTGGTTTGTCTACTATTGTGATATCAAATTCTTGAAGCAATAGCAACCATCTTGTAATGCGATCAAGAGTGATAGGTTTATTCATCAAATACCTTATTGCTGCATGATCACTCTGTATGAAAGTAGGATACTCGGTGACGTAGTGTCGAAACTTGTTGATAGCATAGATGACAGCCAAGAATTCTTTTTCAGTCACTGTGTAATTCAACTTAGTAGGAGTTAAATTCTTGCTGGCGTAGTAAACTGCATACGGTGTCATGTATACCTACTATCCTAAAAATGCTCCTACTACTGTCTGAGAGGCATCATAATGTATGTGAAATGGTAATGCCCAATCAGGTCCTCGAAGGATCGGAGCTTCGCAAACCAGTCCCTTGATTTTCATGAAAGCTACTTCACAGTCCTCTATCCACAAAAATTTTGCATCTTTTGTTAGAAATTGAAAAAGTGGATGTGCTATTTTAGAAAATATTTCTATAAAATGTTGTAATAACTAGCACAACTGATAAATATATGTACCTGTGTGGGTGTCTTAGGTATGGGGAAGCGCAATATTACCTCTACCTTGGCCAGATAAACTCAAATTCCAGCAGCTGAGAGCAAATGTCCTAATACTATTCCTTCTTCCCTCATCATATGGAATTTTACTGTACTCAGAGATACATGGGTCTGCTTACATCTTTCAAGTTCTTTTTCTAGATTCGCCAATCCTTCTTCAAATGAGTTCCCATATGGAGTAAAATCATCCATAGATTTCAACACTGTCATCGACTAAATTAGAAAAAATTCACATAATTTCCCTCTGGAAGGTTGCAGGTGCATTACATAGACCAAATGGGAGGACCTTGTATGAAAAAGTCCCCCATGGGCATGTGAAAGCTATTTTATCTTGGTCTTTTAAGGATATCTGGGTCTGATTATACCCACTAAATTTGTCTAGGAAGGAGAAGAATTTCTTCCCAGCCAGGGTGTCCAAGACTTGGTCAATGAATGGCAAAGGGAAATGGTATTTTTGAGTTGATTTGTTTAGCTCCCTATAGTCTTCGCAGATCCACCATTTACCATTCTTTTTTGGAACGATAACCAGCGGAGACACCCATTGACTATCCGAGATGGGGTAAATAAAACCTACATCCAGTAATTTCTGGAGTTCGTCCTTGAAAATGTTCTTTAGAGTAGGATTCATTCTTCGTTGGGGCTGTCTCATAGGATGAAAACCTTCCTTAATATAAATATGATGAGTACATAAACTAGTAGGGATCGCCTTCATGTCAGTATAATCCCAGGTGAAAGCTTCCTGATGGTCTTGAAGGAATTTTAGGAGCTGCTTTATCTGGGATTCTGACAGATTCAGGTTGATATTGAGTGTCTTCCATGGTTCAATTTCAATTGGAATACTATCATGGGATGAATTTACAGGAATGTCTTCAATTTCATCTTCTGGTTCGATATTTTCTTGCATTTCACAGCCCATGGTACACTCTAAAATTTGACGAGTTGAATTAGAAACATAATAGGGATCATTAATAAAAGTGTTAATAGTATCATCCTCAGTTTCGGTTTTGAATTGAAGGGCTTGCCCAATGGTAAGGATTGGTCTAACTTCTTCATTTTCAGGTTCAGACTCTTCCATTGGTAGAGGTTTTCGCCTGGCTAATAGTTTCTCTGATGGTTTGGGTTCCGCAGGATGATAGAGAGTGAGGTTCTTTATAGCTGTCCAATTTGATATGATCATATGTCTAGATCGACACCCAATATAGGCATCTATGGTTGCGAGCCAAGGTATTCCTAAGATCAATGGATGACCACCGACTAGGGATCGTGTCTGTAATACAAGGAGGTCCAAAAGATAGTGCCATGAGTCCACAGAAATAGTAACTTATTTTAACTTCCCTACCGATTTAATTGTAGACCTATCTTCCAATTCCAAGATAGTAGGGGTTGGATTAATTTTTTCAAGCCTAATGCATTCACTGTTTCAGAGGTGATGATATTTATGGCAGCACTCAAATCTACCAGTACATTTTGGATTTCAACCCCATTGATTTGTACCGTTAGAATTGGGTTCCCTGGGTCCCCATATTTTACAGGCATAGTTTTTCCTAGCATGATGTCAGACAGTCTACCCATCACATGAATGGTTAGCGAATCCCTTGGTTTCTTCCCATGTTTCTTAGAACAATATTCTTTGAGAGTTTTTGCATATATAGGTACATCCCTCATAGCTTGGAGCAGGGGTATTTTAATGAAAATATTTTGTAATTATACCAGGAAGTCAAACTCTTCTTGAGGGATTTGTTTACTCAGGGTCAATATTTCAGGATAGGGTGGAGTAATTGGATGACCCTGGTTAAGAGCTGGTTGGGGAGGTGTTTGATTTATCATGTTTTGGTTTGGTTTATCCCCAACTGTTTCTGGTTCTAGTTCTATAACTTCACTGTCAATCTGTTCTATGATAATAGGTGAAGTTGGAGCATTCACTACCTGCCCAGATTGTAAGTTTATCTCATTAAGACCCATGGTATAAATGCTATATGATGGAAGGTTAAGAGTGTCATTTTGGACCCCTTTATTATTAGGATTCAGATTGGGTTGGATAGGAAGCTGGGGTCGAAGGGATGGGTTGCTTGGAGGTACATTGGAGGGAAACTGAAGTTGCTGTTGTGGCATAGATTGGGGAAACTGACCAGTAGGAGAGGGTCCATGCCATTTATGAGACCATGAAGCATTCGAACTAGTTTTGGGAACCCATTATTGCCAGGGGGAATATTGATACTGAGACCACATTGGTGAAAAAGGTATAGACTGGGGACCCATATTAAAATTATTAAAATATTGAGATGGGTCTTGTGGGATACTTGGATTCATAGTTGGTGGTCGAGGTTGCTGTTAGTAATCTGTAATTTAAGTAGACTGGTGAGACTAAAACTTCAGAAACAACATCGTTTCAACCAACTTTGGGATTCTAGGATCTAGCCCTCCTGAATCCGGAGAGGGATCTCTCCAATACGTGCAAAGATGGATTTTTCTTTGAATTTTAGGGTAATGATATTAGGCTATTTATAAAGGCCAAGGGTTTTTTTCTTTTTCTTGGATGGTTGAGCATGAATATTGTTTGAGGGGAAATTTCCAATTGAAAAGAGTTTCAAAGGTGAGAAGTTGCAAGTGGATAGAGCAACAAGGTAAAATTTAGATATGACGTTGGTTTTTAGTCCATTGGGCTATGGAGTCATAACAGGGATTTAATTAAACAACAACATCAAGAGTGATCCAAGGGGCAAGTCATCTATGTCACAAGATCATTGAGATTGAAATGATGGAATGGAAACAATAAAGTGTTGGAGGGGTGGAAACTGATAATAATTTCACAAGGGATTTATAGTCAGTCCAAACAAGAAAAAGCCTCTTAAGTAACTGTTTAAAACCAACCAAGTGCAGGGCTAACCATTGACTTCTTGGGCAAGTTTGTATTAAAGCAGCTTAATTGACAAACAATCCAGTAATCCACATAATTACCTTCAGAAAGTATGAAAACATATAAGAGAAAACAAAGTGCAACTTAAGATCAGATAAAGTACTTTTAAACCTAGTTTGCTTTCAGCCAACACCAAGGGAAACTTTCAGAATTTGCCTTTGGAGAATAGAAGCTAGAAACAGGACAAACCATCACTTTCTAGTCTAAATTTAATAAGAAAATAAGGAAAATAACTTTCAAGAACAATATTTAAAGAAAACAGTAGGGTGAGGGAACTCCAACATTCTTAACTTCTTGAACTGTACTAAATCATTCTTGAATAAACGAATAAGAGGAAAACATTAAGATAAAGATTTTCAGTTAGAGAAGGGAACTGATAAATAGTAAATCCTAACTCTGTAAGTGCTGTTCTTTATCAGAGAATGGTGAACAATATGGCATACATAGAAGGAAAAAACGATAACAAAGAAAGGGGAACTTCACCAGTAATATAGACTAGGATCCCAAGAAACAGCTTGTTATTGATGTCAAACCAGTTACAGTCTTCAAGTCCAGTGTTTCAGTTCAGCAATCATATTCACTAATCGGCCTAACTTATCTATTACAAACAGAGCTTCAAGGGCCAGTGAATAATATTTACAATCAGAAGTCTCAAGCTCAATTACATAATAATACTCAGCAACGCAGTCAACCAACAATTTCTCATCTTCTATAGCAGTATTTATAGAAGGTTGAGGAGGTGAGAACTAAAAAGATCTCAAGGGTCATTAATACAGATTAAATGACTTCTCGGCCCTTTGAGGGGCTCGATGGAGAAGTGTACAGGTGGACTACTGTATTAATGTTTACAATTATGAATTTAAACTTGGTGGGAGCCTTGTTTGACTTTGAGGCTTTATGCTATGTTCAGAGTAACTCTGCAAATATTTCTGCATTGATTTCCTTGCAGAAGTAACTCCCTGGCTGTGCTGGAGGCGAATATCTTCATTTGATTAATAAATTCAGCCTCTGTGTTGAAAGGTTTGAGGCAACAGGTGGCTCTGTGGTAGCTGAGGAATCAATTCGCCTCAAATAAGGTGGTGAAGTCCTTTTTGCCTGATAGATATTTTTGATTTTTTATTAATTATGTTTTAATTTGGGGGATTAGGATTTTGATATTCAATCTTAACCGTAATCCTGCAAATCTATCTTCTATCTTCAATCTTCTGTGTGCTGTCTTCAGAAACCGATACTCTTTAACTGTGTTCTGAATAAAACAGTGTCTTGTTAATGTGTAGAGCCGTGCTGGGCTTTAAAGGTATCAATGCTCATAGAGCATCGATAAACAATGAATAGAACCTGGTGGATGGTCCTTTTTAATAGCCCGAAGGCGCAGGAAATGTCTCTCCCGGCCTTCGGCCTTTCTCTTCAATACAGCGGAAAACCATTACAAAGACCTGCAAAACACAAAAACAATTAAGAAATCCTGCGGAATTAGGTTTAAACTGCTTAGAAGGCAGGGAAGGAGCGTGGCCGTTGGATCTGGACACGTGGATGGTCCAGATCTAATCGGGGAATCACAATCAGCAGGAGGAGGAAAAGGGTGCGATGAGAAATCTCCGATGCGATTGCGCGTTCGGGAGGGCAGAAGCGATTAGGTGATGGTCGTTGATCTATAAGTCAGATCAACGGTGGGAAGTATAATCAAGGATCGGCAATTGGGGGCGGAAACTGAGTGCATGCGATTAAACTTTGCGATGCGATTGAGCGATGACCGTTGATCTGAGAATCAGATCAACGGTGGGTAATTAATCAGAGGGATGGCAATCGGAGGTGTCAAACAGATGCAGCAATGGAAGACTCCGATGTGATCTTGCGTGGGCTGTTGGATTGACTTACGATCAATGGTGGAGATGTGCTGGGGAAAAACCCTTGTATAATTTATGAAACCCAAAATTTTGGAATAATCAAAGGTTTTTATGGATTGGGGGCGGAAAAATATATAAGGCGGGTAGGCGCCCGAATGCGGGGCCGTTGGATATATGAGCTACAATGGGCCCGGGGCTCTATATATTCAAAGGAGCCAATCGCAATCGGAGCCTCGGGCTGGTCTTTCAATCAACCCATTTGAAAAATTGTGATGCGATTCAGCACCGGGGGTCTTTAACACTTGGTCTTGGGCATAAGTCATATGAAACGGAGGCGGGGGAAGTTTTAACACTCAAGACCTAATCACATCGGAGGATTTTGATGCGGTCTTTTTAATCAACCCATTTGATTTCTCCGATTGCGATTGCGTGATCGGTATTTTTAATCTAACCATTTTTCATTAACACGTGACTTTAATATATTAGATTAAAAGTTTGGATAAATGGGTTTTTTAATGGATTTGGGGGTTTCAGCAAGGTTAAAGAGTGAGTCTTTAACTTTTGAAAAATGACTTTCATAAATGGAAGAAGAGGATTTATGAAAACAAGGGAGTTTTGATGGAGAAAAAGGAGAGCAAATGAAGGTTTGAGAAGGGGGAAAATGAAGGTCTTTCAGCAGTCTTTCATTTGGAATCAGCAGAATTTTCTGAGTATAAAATGGAAATAGTAATGAAGATCTTGGATAGAGGCATGAGGCCTTCAAGGAGCCTTCAAGAGCCAACAATTTTAGTGATACAATTTTTTCTTTGGTGGCTCAAAATGTCTTAGCCACCTTTTGGTATAACAAATATTATAGGTGGCTAACAGTGGCTCCACTTGGGGATGGTGTCTTCTTGAAGGCATCAAGAATTTCAGACTTGCATTCTCTGGGAGGCTGATCAGTTGCCTTACCCATTTGGGCTGCTTTCTTTTGCTGGGATGATCTTTCTCTGAAAAACAATTTAACAACCATAAAAACAATGGATCTTTCATCAATCAAGCTTTCTACCTACCCAATCCTACTGATCTAACATTTTTTCTTCATTTAGAGTGCACTTGGATTGGATAACTCTATTTACAATATTTTATTCTTTTGAAAGAAGGAAATATAATCTATTTCTACTCCTTATTTCTCCCTGAACTCAGATTAAATAGTTGAGTTCAGATGCTTCTCTACCTATTCTACTATCTGATGGGATTGAACTGTCCAACAGATTTTATTCTCTATCTTCTACAACAAAAATTTAAAAACAGTCAAGTCAAGATTAAGTTGTTTGACTTACTGTGATCTATGGCATAAAAACAAGTTGCACATAGATTATTATTTGCAAAAAATAAAAACAAAATCAAAGGCTTAAGATCTGAAATTTTCTCATCATAGCCTTTCTCTTTTCTTCACAGCTCTGTTTTTGCTTTGCTTTTGAGCTGTCTTTGCCTTTCTTCTGGTTCAGATTTTGAGCTTGTTTGAACCTTAAATTTCTATCCTAATCTATCTACTGATAAGCCAATATTGAATAGTTTGGAAAATCGAATTCACTATCCTATCAGCAAAAATAAATAAATTTAAAGCCAATTAGTCAAGATTAAATAGTTTGACTAACTAGAAGTGTGTTTTTGAGGAGTGGCATTTGAGCTTGCACACTTTCAGATTTGTTTCTCTTTTTTGGCATGGGGCTTTGCCTTTCTTGATTTCATTTTTTCCCTCTTTTCTTTCTTTTCTTTGTTTTTGTATTTTTGTATTTTTTATTTTTCTTCAAAGTAGAAAAGCAAAAACTAACTACATGCTCAGAACTGAGATTTATTGACATTCCTATCTAACCTATTCTAAACATGGAGTATTCTCATTTATCATATGATACAAAAATGCCAATGCAGCCAGCTGAGTAATGTCAAGAAGAAGTAGAAACCCTGGCTGCTTGTCAGAGGTATCCATAGAACATATTGAAGATTAACCTTCAATATCAAGGCTATCACAGAAGGTGACAACGTTTCACGTTTCTGGCTCTTGCAAAGGATCACTGCTTGATAATTTGAGCCATTTTGGGTATCCACACACTCTTCCAAAAGATCAACAAAGAAAAGATGAAGGTTCTCTTATTTTTGGTCCTCCATGTCTGGTAGATTGTCAGCTTCCAAGACTTGAGCTTTGAGGAGCATATCTTTAGGAAGTTGTTTGGAAGCTTCGTCATCCTTAACCTGCAAAATAGAAAACAGTGAAATATTTTCTTTCTTTAAATCTATGCTTGCTTCTGATATAAATTCAGGCTCTTTAAATGACAGACTAATATCAGTGAAGGGAGAAGTTTCTTTTTGAGAAGATGATATATCCACAACATGATAGTCTTCTATTTGTTTTTCTCCTTCATCTTCATCATCCTCTGAAATGGAGGACTCATCATATTTGACAGTGCTGTCCTCTGGTAACCCTGGTATGCTTAGATTTAGTGAACTGAATTCTATGAAGAGGTTATCATATTCTTGAGCAGGAGAGTATTTAAAGGTTTCTTCTTTTTCAAGAGAAAACTCCTTTATTTCAACTTTCTCAAAAATTTCTTCGTTTCTTCCTTCCTCATCCTTTGAGCCGAAAGTCTGTTGAGTCCCAATCATGTGAAAGCCATTTATGATGGATCGAAATGGATGATTACAACTTTCAAGCTGTCGATGGTGAAACTCATAACACCAATCAAATGCTGGTTTCCCTGCATGATTAGCTTCTGCTTGGAAATCATCATCACCATCAGACTGATTAAAGTTTGAAAAATTATCAGAATAAACATTTTCATCAGTCAAACATATTGGGATATCAGCTTGTTTTTCTTCTAGCTGGTCTACAAGTTTATTTCTTGTATCAAGACAACAAGATGGAGTAGGTAGATGAGTAGAAGCGTTTGGTTCAATTGAAGGTTTGGATGCTGAATGTCTGTTCAATATTAGATCAATCTCTTTCTCTGTTATGAGAGAAGGAGTTTCCTTATTGCTTAGAATAGAGGTACAACAGTCCTCCTTGTCTTGTGTTGGCTGATTTTGAGGCTTGATGTCTTCTTGAGCCTCTTCTAACGGAACTTTACTTGTGTCACTAAAATTTTTTGAGTTTAGGTCATGAAGTTCTCTTATCAGCATAGTACAAGACAATGGCAGGCAATCAAATTTTTCTTGACAACCTTCTTCATTGCTTTCTTTGTAAGTTTTCTCATCATCTTTTATAAAGTGTTGATCATAATACATGTCTTGGTCAGAGTCTTGGTCTTGAGGTGATTGGGCTTGTGTTTGATCAAGGGAAAGCCTAGCTTGCTCTAGATCATCAACATTCATATTAGCCATCAACCTATCCATTCTCTTCCCAAGGTACATCGTCTTTTCCATCATGATTAGAAATTTTTCTTGGCTATTTTTTTCATGTTCATCATACATGTCTTGTAGTGGTAGAGGTTTTGTTTGCTTAGAGAAAAGCATTTTTTCTTCTTGATAACCAACATTCATATTGGCTATAAACCTATCCACTCTTTTTCTAAGCATGTACATTAATCTTTCCATCATGAGCGTATATGTCTTCTGGATCTATATCTAAATCCATGTTTGTTAATCAGGAAAGAGGTCACTGTGTCTGGTCAATCAGTTCAGGGTCTTCTACCAGTGGAGTCATTTGGTCTTTTGGAAATTTCAGAGTGTGGAGTCGCCAAGTGGAAGTTTTTAGTTCCTAAGGAGGTAAAAGGTCTTATGGTCCACCACCATGTTTATTTGATACCAATCTGAAATATTTTTGGTGTTTTCTGAGTTACTTTTTAGTTGTATGGTTTTTAAGAATATCCTAACTCTGTTTCAAAACATAGCTATGGTTATGAGACAAAGAAAGTCTACTCTTATGGCTAAGCCAACTGATATTTCAAGGTTAGATAAAGTCTTAAGAGAATCCCAGGTCGTGCCCAATTTGTCATTGATTCAAACAAGTTTTACCATGATTACCATAACTTGGTAGTGCTTGAAAAGGCTTCTTTTTACTCACAAGTTTTATTTATTTTAAGGGAAGTTTTCCCCAGCGGAGTCGCCAAAAATGTTAGTTGCTGGTGGCTCAGCTGGTTGTTATATCAAATGTTCTTTGAAATAAATCTATGATATCCTATGGTTACCCTTAAATGAAAATGATTCTGGGTTTGTCCCCAGCGGAGTCGCCAGAAATGTTAGTTGCTGGTGGCTCAGCTGGTTGTTATAGCAAATGTTCTTTGAAATAAATCTCTGATATCCTATGGTTACCCTGAAATGAAAATGTTTCTGGGTTTGTCCCCAGCGGAGTCGCCAGAAATGTTAGTAATCTGTAATTTTAGCAGACTGGTGAGACTAAAACTGCAGAAACAACATCGTTTCAACCAACTTTGGGATTCTAGGATCTAGCCCTCTTGAATCTGGAGAGGGATCTCTCCAATACGTGCAAAGATGGATTTTTCTTTGAAGTTTAGGGTAATGATATTAGGCTAGTTATAAAGGCCAAGGGTTTTGTTTGTTTTTTGGATGGTTGAGCATGAATAATGTTTGAGGGGAAATTTCCAAGTGCAAAGAGTTTCAAAGGTGAGAAGTTGCAAGTGGATAGAGCAGCAAGGTAAAAGTTAGATATGACGCTGGTTTTTAGTCCATTGGGCTATGGAGTCATAACAGGGATTTAATTGAACAACAACATCAAGAGTGATCCAAGGGGCAAGTCATCTATGTCACAATATCATTGAGATTGAAATGATGGAATGGAAACAATAAAGTGTTGGAGGGGTGGAAACTGATAATAATTTCACAAAGGATTTATAGTCAGTCCAAACAAGAAAAAGCCTCTTAAGTAACTGTTTAAAACCAACCAAGTGTAGGGCAAACCATTGACTTCTTGGGAAAGTTTGTATTAAAGCAGCTTAATTGACAAACAATCCAGTAATCCACATAATTACCTTCAGAAAGTATGAAAACATATAAGAGAAAACAAAGTGCAACTTGATATCAGATAAAGTGCTTTTAAACCTAGTCTGCTTTCAGCCAACACCAAGGGAAACTTTCAGAATTTTCCTTTGGAGAATATAAGCTAGAAACATGACAAACCATCACTTTCTAGTCTAACTTTAATAAGCAAATAAGGAAAATAACTTTCAAGAACAATATTTAAAGCAAACAGTAGGGTGAGGGAACTCCAACATTCCTAACTGCTTGAACAGTACTAAATCATTCTTGAATAAACGAATAAGAGGAAAACATTAAGATAAATATTTTTAGTTAGAGAAGGGAACTGATAAACAGTAAATCCTAACTCTGTAAATGTTGTTCTTTATCAGAGAATGGTGAACAATATGGCATACATAGAAGGAAAAAACGATAACAAAGAAAGGGGCACTTCACCAGTAATATAGACCAGGATCCCAAGAAACATCTTGTTATTGATGTCAAACCAGTTACAGTCTTCAAGTCCAGTGTTTCAGTTCAGCAATCATCTTCACTATTTGGCCTAACTTATCTATTACAAACAGAGCTTCAAGGGCCAGCGAATAATATTTACAATCAGAAGTCTCAAGCTCAATTACATAACAATGGTCAGCAACGCAGTCAACCAACAATTTCTCATCTTCTACAGCAATATTTATAGAAGGATGAGGAGGTGAGAACTAAAAAGATCTCAAGGGTCATTAATACAGATTAAATGACTTCTTGACCCTTTGAGGGGCTCGATGGAGAAGTGTACAAGTGGACTACTGTATTAATGTTTACAATTATGAATTTAAACTTGGTGGGAGCCTTGTTTGACTTTGAGGCTTTATGCTATGTTCGGAGTATCTCTGCAAATATTTCTGCATTGATTTCCTTGCAGAAGTAACTCCCTGGCTGTGCTGGAGGTGAATATATTCATTTGATTAATAACTTTGGCCTCTGTGTTGAAAGGTCTAAGGCAACAAGTGGCTCTGTGGTAGTTGAGGAATCAATTCGCCTCAAATAAGGCGGTGAAGGCCTTTCTGCCTGATAAATCTTTTTGAATTTTTATTAATTCTATTTTAATTTGGGGGATTAGGCTTTTGATATTCAATCTTAGTTGTAATCCCGCAAATCTATCTTCTATATTCAATCTTCTATGTGTTGTCTTCAGAAACCGATACTCTTTAACTGTGTTCTGAATAAAAAAGTGTATTGTTAATGTGTAGAGCCGTGCTGTGCTTTAAAGGTATCAATGCTCATAGAGCATCGACAAACAATGAATAGAGCCTGGCGAATGGTCCTTTTTAATAGCCCGAAGGCGCAGGAAACGTCTCTCCCGGCCTTTGGCCTTTCTCTTCAATACAGCAGAAAACCATTACAAAGACCTGCAAAACACAAAAACAATTAAGAAATCCTGCGGAATTAGGTTTAAACTGCTTAGAAGGCGGGGAAGGAGCGTGGCCGTTGGATCTGGACACATGGACGGTCTAGATCTAATCAGGGAATCGCAATCGGTGGGAGGAGAAAAAGTGCATTGTTAATGTGTAGAGCCGTGCTGTGCTTTAAAGGTATCAATGCTCATAGAGCATCGACAAACAATGAATAGAGCCTGGCGAATGGTCCTTTTTAATAGCCCGAAGGCACAGGAAACGTCTCTCCCGGCCTTTGGCCTTTCTCTTCAATACAGCGGAAAACCATTACGAAAGGAACTGCCAAAACACATTTCTTATTAAGAAATCCTGCGGGGTCGGGGGTTTAAGCATTTGTAGAAGGCGGGGAAGGAGCGTGGCCGTTGGATCTGGACACGTGGACGGTCTAGATCTAATCAGGGAATCGCAATCGGTGGGAGGAGGAAAAGTGTATTGTTAATGTGTAGAGCCGTGCTGTGCTTTAAAGGTATCAATGCTCATAGAGCATCGACAAACAATGAATAGAGCCTGGCGAATGGTCCTTTTTAATAGCCCGAAGGCGCAGGAAACGTCTCTCCCGGCCTTTGGCCTTTCTCTTCAATACAGCGGAAAACCATTACAAAGACCTGCAAAACACAAAAACAATTAAGAAATCCTACGGAATTAGGTTTAAACTGCTTAGAAGGCGGGGAAGGAGCGTGGCTGTTGGATCTGGACATGTGGACGGTCTAGATCTAATCAGGGAATCGCAATCGGTGGGAGGAGGAAAAGGGTGCGATGAGAAATCTCCAATGCAATTGTGTGATCGGGAGGGCAGAAGCGATTAGGTGATGGCCATTGATCTATAAGTCAGATCAACGGTGGGAAGTATAATCGGGGATTGACAATTGGGGGCGGCAACTGAGTGCATGCGATTAAACTTTGTGATGCGATTGAGCAATGACCGTTGATCTGAGAATCAGATCAATGGTGGGTAATTAATCGGAGGTGTCAAACAGATGCAGCGATGGAAGACTCTGATGCGATCTTGCGTGGGCCGTTGGATTGACTTACGATCAACGGTGGAGATGTGCTGGGGAAAAACCCTTGTATAATTTATGAAACCCAAACTTTTGGAATAATCAAAGGTTTTTATGGATTGGGGGCGGAAAAATATATAAGGTGGGTAGGCGCCCAAATGTGGGGCCGTTGGATATATGAGCTACAATGGGCCCGGGGCTTTATATATTCAAAGGATCCAATCGCAATCGGAGCCTCAGGTTGGTCTTTCAATCAACCCATTTGAAAAATTGCGATGCGATTCAGCGCCGAGGGTCTTTAACACTTGGTCTTGGGCATTAGTCATATGAAATGGAGGCAGGGGAAGTTTTAACACTCAAGACCTAATCGCATCGGAGGATTTTGATGCGGTCTTTTTAATCAACCCATTTGATTTCTCCGATTGCGATTGCGCGATCGGTCTTTTTAATCTAACCATTTTTCATTAACAGGCGACTTTAATATATTAGATTAAAAGTTTGGATAAATGGGTTTTTTAATGGATTTGGGGGTTTCGGAAATGTTAAAGAGTGAGTCTTTAACTTTTGAAAAATGACTTTCATAAATGGAAGAAGAGGATTTATGAAAACAAGGGAGTTTTGATGGAGAAAAAGGGGAGCAAATGAAGGTTTGAGAAGGGGGAAAATGAAGGTCTTTTAACAGTCTTTCATTTGGAATCAACATAATTTTCTGAGTATAAAATGGAAATAGTAATGAAGATCTTGGATAAAGGCATGAGGCCTTCAAGGAGCCTTCAAGAGCCAACAATTTTAGTGATAAAATTTGTTCTTTGGAGGCTCAAAATGTCTTAGCCACCTTTTGGTATAACAAATATTATAGGTGGCTAACAGTTTCCATGGCTTCTTTGGTCCTGTGAAGTACAGTTGATCTACAACATTTACTTCACTGTCCCCTTGAAACATTGCCTTCAATCCTGGCAAGGAAGGGCATGAGCTGGTTGCATTGGTCTATTTAAAAATTGCACAGGCTTAAACTGTGTTTAATGGGAATTATTTCAGCCGCTGCTTATTTCTGCACTGTGGGTGGAATATAGCGATAGTCTTCTCCAACTCCATTTGTTTATGTTTCACTTGCAAAGTGTCCATATGGGCAGATAATGTACTTAGGATATCAGTCCTTAGGTTATTCAGTAGGTTTTCGATTTCTTCCTTTGTGACCCCTCCACCAGAAGTTTTTGATGACTGAATTCCTTGTCCATTTCTTGCAACCCCTTGTGAACACTGAATGCACAACTGAAAGAAAGTGTCGAAGTATTCCTTCAAGACATCCAGCTTTCCTACTATGTTCAAGAGTTGCAGGGAATCTTCCCTAAGTTCCCAGAGAAGAATGAACTTCAGGATATCTTTGTCCAGGTCACTATGGCTCGATCTATGCAATATGTATTTGAATCGTTCCACACAATATTCCATATTCTCATCCTGTTTCTGTGCAAAATTAAAAATCTCCTCTTTGATGTCACGGGATTTACTGTAATCCTGGTATTTCTCCAAAAATACTTCCTTCATCGCATCCCATGAGGAGATAGTCTTTCCCCCTAAACCCATGAACCATCGCAAGGCTGTCCCTTTTAAAGTAGCAAGAAATATTTTTAATTTCTAAGAATCAACGATATATTCGTACCCTCAACAAACAATATCAAATTCGGAGAGGAATGTATCGGGGTCTTCATAGGAAATCCCATGAAAATTAGGCAGAGCCATTTAAGGAATGGGATTCATTGGTGCATCACCTATAATGTTTCCAATTGGGAAATCAATAGAGGAGCTTGTAGGTGCCATGAATATCTTCCAATACTCACCTGAGATTTCAATTGGTTCTCCAACTGATAATTAGGGTGATTCAACTACAGGAAGTTTCACAGCACTCCCTTGGTCTCGTGGTGATGCAAACTCCTTCAAGAGTTTTTCTTCCCAATTGGAATTGCTCAATTATTTTGACAACCTGCTTGCTATTTCTTCCCCCTCTGCTGGTAGCAGGGGTATCTCTTCCACTGATACCTTATTTATCCCTTCCTCTACTGTTGAAATAATTTCCTCTCATACTGTGGATGGCACTGGCTGCTCAACCGACTGCCCTTCAGAATTCATCTGAATGCTTACCCTGACAGCAACACAAGAAGATGATTTTGATTCAGCTTTTGTGATGATCTCCTAGATATACGTGTTCCTTCCTAGATCCCTTCCCTTCTTTAGGGGTATTCCTCTACCCCTCTTATTCAAATCTTTGTTCATGTAATTGGTGGGAAGAAATCATTAAAATAACATAAGTGCTCAGGGCTCAGAGAAGGATGTATAGTTTCCTCCCTAGGATGAGAGCGTGGGTTCAAAAAGAGAATCAAATAGAATAAAAAAAAATTCAAAGTTTAGGACCTGAAGTAGGGTGATCGAATACCCTCCCCAGGACGAGAAATTGGCCCTTAGGAAAAATAATAAAAAAGAAGAAAAACAGAACACTATGCTCAGGACTCAGAGCAAGGTAAAAAATTCCCTCCCCAAGATGAGAGATTAGTTCTAAAAGAAACAATGAAAAAGAAAAAATAATAGAACACTACGCTCAGGGCTTAGAGTAGGGTAATGAATTCCCTCCCCAAGACGAGAGATTGGTTCTAAAAGAAATAGTGAAAAAGAAAAAAAACAGAACACTACGCTCAGGGCTTAGAGTAGGTTAATGAATTCCCTCCCCAAGATGAGAGATTGATCCCTGGATCAATTGCAGATCGTGTTCTTGCACCTTGTTAGCCTTCCCCAAAAAAGACGCAAAAATGCTAGTGTCCAAGTGTGAATGAATATTCAAACCCTTTCTCACATTAATTATCAATCCAGGTGCATTGATTATTGCAAGAATAACGCACACAGTATATTCAAGAGCAATAACATAATTTGATATTGAACACAGAGTTAATAATTAAAACAAGCAAAACCAATGTAACAACAATTAAAGATAAATCACAAAATTTATAAAATCATTCATAGCAATTACAGAATCATACTGGAACAACAGTTAAAATAACCAACAGAAATGTGAAATAAAAAAAGGAAATAACGCAGCACCTGATCAGAAGAGTGGGCCCAAATCTCTGATCAAGGCTGCGGTAAACTCACAACTCACATATCAAACAACAAAACGATGTGCATTCAGTTGATTAAATTACTTCTGTTACAAAATCAATATCTTCACCATTAACCCCAATTCACAGCCCTGAGACCCTTCTTATACAAATGTTTAGGAAAACCGTCTTTTTAATCTGACAACTAAATATCTACAAATATATAATTGTTACAACATCCAACTAGTTGCCGAGAGAAAACCACAAAAGGCCTGAAATAGATCTGGGGTAAGTTGGAATCTGTTGTGTTGTTACAACATATCAAGATAATGTTGAGAATTTAGAGTTGCTTCATGACTTGCAAATGTAGGAATTTACAGGGTAAGTTTCGTAGATCAAGAACCAAAGGTCACCGCTCACAAACAGATCACAAATTAGTACACCAGTATAATCACGTGGTTAAAACCCTCAAAGAGGGAAACAGTCCATGCCCTGAGCCAACACAGCCACTTCAGGGAATTTATTAATATAAAAGAAAAGTTACATAGGTTTCTCTCATAAACGGTTACCAAAAAAATGAACCTCCATGCTCTTTAAATATAGATCATGGACCAATCAAGTGTTAAGCCACGAATCAAGTGCTGTTAATACCGAGGTGAGAGATAACCGTCGGATCACTACAAATCATGACCGTCAGATTATAAGTTACAAATGTACATGGTAAAGAAACACACTTTACCTAACTCTACACTAGACTAATTTATTCTTAACTATTTCCTATGTGTCAGAATATCCTAACATCCCCCCTTAAGAACAACTTGGGATAGGATTGAAGGATTTAAAAAGGTGACACAAAAGGAGCCTATTTCCTATGTGTCGAAATATCCTAACATCCCCCCTTAAGAAAAAATTGGGATAAGATTGAAGGATTTACAAAAGTGACACAATAGGAGAAGGAAGGAGGCATTAGACCCTATCCCCCCTTAATGAAAACTTTCCTAAACTCCAAGCATGGATCAAAGTTTGGTAAACTTTGCTTCGATGAGAGCCTTCGTAAAGATATCGACTACTTGATCATTGGTTGGACAATACTGCACTTCAAGAACACGATCATGAATGAGCTTTCTGATGAAGTGTATGTGGAGTTCAATGTGTTTCATACGCTGATGCTGAATTGGATCTTTACATAGCTGAATGGCACTTTGATTATCACACCAAAGTGTAGTTGGATGCTGCTGATGAAGACCAAATTCAGACAGGATCTGACGAAGCCACATGGCTTCCTTGCTGGCTTCAATTGCACCACGATACTCTGCTTCTGCTGAAGAAAGGGAGATGGCACTTTGTTTCTTACAAGACCAAGTAATAGGTCTTGAACCAAGAGTGAATACATATCTTGTAGTGGACTTTCGATCATCAGGGTCACTAGCCCAATCAGAATCACTGAAACCAATCAACAAGGGAGATGCTCCTGCACTGTAATGAATCCCGAACTGAACTGTACCTCGAATATATCGAAGTATTCTTTTAGCTGCTTTCCAGTGACTTTCATGAGGTTGGTGCATAAACCAAGCGACAAGACCAACGGCAAAGGAAAGGTCAGGACGAGTATGGGTTAGATACAAAAGTTTACCAACAAGTTGACGGTATAAGGTAGCATCAACTTCAGGGGTAGTACAGTTGACTGAAAGCTTGACTCCAGACTGAAAGGGAGAAGGGGCAGGCTTACAGTCTTCCATGTGAAAGTGGTGTAGAAGATCATAGGCATACTTGGACTGAGAGAGGGTAATGCCTTCCTTGGATTGCAAGACTTGAAGACCAAGGAAATAATGCAAGTGTCCTAATTTTGTCATTTCAAACTTCTTTTTGAGGCTAGACTTCACATGGTTTATATGGTTTGGATCACTACCAGTAAGGATAAGATCATCAACATAAAGAACAAGGATGGTGAAGGAATTACCCACTTTCTTGGTGTAGACAGTGTTGTCAGGATGACACCTAGAAAATCCATTATCTAAGAGAAATCTATCCACTTTGGCATACCAAGCCCGAGGAGCTTATTTGAGACCATAGAGAGACTTCCTAAGGCGACAAACAAGGCTGGAGTCTTTTTGGATAAAGCTAGGGGGTTGTTCCATGTAGATTTCTTCATGCAAATATCCATGTAAGAAGGCGGATTTAACATCCATTTGATGGACTTCCCATTTAAAGAAGGCAATAAGGGAAAGAACAAGGTGGATAGAATTCATTTTGGCAACAGGGGAGAAGGTTTCAGTATAGCCAATGCCTTCAACTTGTAAAAAACCTTTAGTGATAAGATGAGCTTTATGTCTATCCACTTTTCCATTTGGTCCAAACTTTGTTTTGTAAACCCATCTACATCTGACAAGTTTTCTTCCTTTTGGAAGAGGAACAAGATCTGAAGTATTGTTCGCTAATAAGGAATGATACTCTTCATTCATAGATTAAACCCAATCTGGATGATCGGAGGCTTCTTCAAAGGTTTCTGGATCAATATTTTCTGGAACTTGAGCTAATAAGGAAGAGGCTCTTTTGAACTAAGAACGTGTACGTCGTCGATCAGCAGGGTCACCTGCAAGAGAACCTGTTGCATCCTGAGTAGAGCAGACCCATCTTGGAAGTGGTGGAGTATAAGGAAAAATTTCACGAGTTGGAGGGGGATTGTCATCCTCGTAGTCATCATATGAACTAGAAGGAATGCTATTAAAAATAGAAGAGAGAGAGAGAGGTGGCACATATGTCGAATCAGGCTTGTAGGCCAAAGGTGGCACACACGCCGAACTAGTCTCACAGGGCGATATATTTTCATCAAAATTTACATCTCTTCTAATGATTATATTTTTGGATTTTGGTTGAAGAAGTATATATCCTTTGACATCTTCAGAATATCCTTTTCACTCTTAGGTTCTAAGGCTTTATGTTTCGCATCTGGAATATGGGCCCAAGCATCACTTCCAAAATCACGAAAGTGACTTACATCTGGTTTGATTGAGCTCCAAGCTTCTTCTGGAGTTATATTCTTTAAAACCTTAGTAGGAGTGAAATTTACTATGTGATTTGCATAGTTAATGGCTTCTGCCCAAAAATTGAGACCAAGTCCTTTAGATTGAAATATACAATTAGCCATTTATTTTAAGGTGCGATTCTTCCTTTCAGCTACACCATTTTGTTGTGGAGTATATGGAATAGTATGTTGCAATTGAATGCCATGCTCAGTGCAGAAGTTGATAAATTTGTTGTTAACATATTCTCTGCCATTGTCTGATCTTAACTTAAGAATTTGATGTCCAGATTGTTTCTCAACAAAGGCCTTAAAGGCTAAGAATATGTTAAAAAATTCACTCTTGAGTTTTAAGAAATATACCCAAGTGCGTCTGGAAAAATCATCAATGAAAGTTAAGAAGTAATTGTAACTAGAGAAAGAAACAACAGGAAGTGGACCACATAAATCACTGTGCACAAGCTGGAAAGGGGCTGAAGCGTGCCAAGAGGCACATTTGTCAAAACTATCCCGTTGATGTTTTTCGAGTACACATCCGGAGCAAACACCATCTTGGAAAGATACCATAGGAAGGCCCATCACCATATTTTTCTTCATAGAGTTTGAAGAGAGAAATAGTTTAAGTGACCAAATCACTCATGCCAAATTTTTCTCACATCATCATTATGAGCAACAAAAACAGAGGGAAGAGATGATGACCCAAAGTTTTCAAACTTATACAACCTTGTGGAATAATCAACAATGACAGTAGCTAAAATATGTTTAGGATATTTGAGGTCCTTGATTACAAAATCATGAGGTGAGAATTATACTATTTTCCCTTCACCTGAATGAGTTATCTGATAAATAGATAGAAGGTTGCATGACAAGGTAGGAACACATAGTACATCATTAAACTGACCATTATCTAGATGAATGGTTCCAAATCCTACAACACTAAGAGATCTATCATCACCAACATAAATATGTTTGGTGTTACAATCATTTAAAGAAGAAAACATGGATTTATTTTTAGCCATGTGGTAAGAAGCTCTAGAATCAATGAGCCATTCATGAGAAGGAGACGAAGAAGATACATTCAATGCATAACCAGATCTTGATGCTTGACAACCACAAGCAGAAAGTGCCATGCCTGAAGATGAAGGTGAAGGGTGCTCCAAATTGATGTTATGCTTCTTCATTGCTGCTTCTAAGGCTTCCATTTTCTTAAAACATTTGGACTCTATATGGCCATCCCGATTGAAAAAGTTGCAATTTTTATCTGTATTCTTCCCTTTGTTTTGATTTTCCTTATTATTTTGGTGATTTGATTTTTTAGTTTGTGGCTGAAATTGCTTAGGGCCCTTGTTTGGTTTAGGACCATATTTTTTAGGATACTGCTTCTTGGGATTCTTTTGATATGGTTGTTGTTGGGCTGCTAAGGCTTTCTTAGAAGTGTTTCCAGCAGTGATAAGACCAAGGTGTAAAATTTTTTCTTGTTCTCTTATCAAAGAATCACAAAAGCCATCAAAAGAGGGATTCTTGTAGGTGGTTACTGAAGAAATGATGGCTTCTCTGGTGGAATGGAAAGTGGACACAAATACAGATTATGTAGGACCAAGCTTAGCAAGAATGCAATATATGAGGCTACGATCGTCCTTTTTGATCTTACAACCTTCTAAAAGAATTATGAGGGTCTTCAATTTGGACAAAAAATCTTCAATGGAGGAGAAATTATTGGGGTCCAAAGTAAGCAATTCATTTTCAAGCTGGTGGGCCCAGATTTGATTTTGAATTCCAAGAACAATTTTTAGCTTTTCCAGGGCCTCATCAGGGGTGTCAATGTCAAGGATATGAAATCGAAGATATTGAGCAATGGACATTCCTATCAACCCTCGTGCTTGATCTTGTTTATTTTCCCATTTAGCAGCTTTATCATCATTAGAAGGTTCAGTTTCTTGTCCTGTGGCTATTCTCTAAAGCCCTTTACTTCTAAGTATATCTACCATGTGAGGTAGCCATTGGAAATAATTGGTGCTGTTAAGAATAACCAGGCATGCACTTTCCATTTAAAAAAAAAAAATTAAAGCTAAGAAAAGCTAAAACTAACTGCTCCAATGGAAATATCTCAAAAAATTAGGCCGTTTAAAAAAAAACGGCTCGAAAAACGACTTCCAGATGAAGAAGTTATGCCTTTTGAAAAATCTGAGTTGTAGATGTCGAATAATTATGGGAATGGGATGAAGTGCGTCTTTAAAAAAAAAAAAATTCCGCCCCTTTGAACAATTTTTTTTTACAAAAGAAGCTTGAGAAGGAGACTTGAACCCAAGACCTCCATTCTCATAAACTAACCCCTCACCAAGTGAGATAGTAAAAGGATCACATTATTGTATGGAAGGAGGGAAGGGGGGTTTGTATTTTGTTTTTTTTACTCTTCGGTGTGCATGCCTTTTCCTGCAAAAAACACAAAAACCGAGAAAAAAAATGAAATGCAAAGCCTTATGGCAGAATGTTAGATTTTCAGTTAGCCTTACCGGAAAATATCATTTTTTTCACTATTTCTGATTTCCCGAGATCGCACAAAGACATGGGGAAAGAGCATACATAGCAAAAAAAATCCCTTTTTCCTATTTCTGATTTGTCGAGATCGCAGGGAGTGCACAACAAAAAGCATACACAGAGAAGAGGGTATAGATCCGGCAAATAAATAAAACCTTAATACTGAAAATAAATAGAGAAAAACCGAAATAAGTAGAACTATTAACAAATATAACTGCAAAATAGATGCTTTATACCTCTAGATCTAAACTAACATAACCTGGGCAGCCTAAAACCTTTTTGTATGAAACGAAAAGTTTTCCTCACTGTAATATATGCTCCGAACACAGCCGAGAAGTTCTCCAAGCCCAAAAATGTTCAGAAATAGTAGATCTACAAAACGGAATTCACATGCAGTCAAACCGGCTTCGGATTTTGATCAACAACATACACCTAAAAATAGCTCTGATACCATGTAGGAATTTACAGGGTAAGTTCCGTAGATCAAGAACCAAAGTTCACCGCTCACAAACAGATCACAAATCAGTACACCAGTATAGTCACGTGGTTAAAACCCTCAAAGAGGGAAACAGCCCACGCCCTGAGCCAACGCGGCCACTTCAGGGAATTTATTAATATAAAAGCAAAGTTTCATATGTTTCTCTCATAAATGGTTATTGAACAAATGACCCTCTATGCTCTTTAAATAGAGATTATGGACCAATCGGGTGTTAAGCCACGGATCAAGTGCCGTTAATACCGAGGTGAGAGATAATTGTCGAATCACTACAAATCGTGACTGTCGGATTATAAGTTACAAATGTACATGGTAAAGAAACACACTTTACCTAACTCTACACTAGACTAAGTTATTCTTAACTATTTCCTATGTGTCGGAATATCCTAACAACAAATGTTACCCCTTTACTTCCCGAATATGTGAAAATAATGGAATTAATATTTGCATAGGTAAAATATCCATGAATATTATTTCATTAATCAAAAATTCCATATAAGACAGTGAAAGGGGATTTACCTCCTATGTGTAGAATAATAAATGGTACAAAGAGGTAGAAAGGTGGGTGAAAATAGGAGAGAAAAGTATACGGATTTGATACCCAACAACCATCATAATAATCCAGGTTACATATCTTAGCGATCATACAACAAACTGATTTGGTAATTCTTAAAAAATGCCCCATGGATACTTCATACAACATATTTTTCCAGTTTTCAACTCTTTTTCTGAATTTGAGGTACAAGAACTACCTTTCTCCCAACTCAACTTACCTTTTGCAGTAGGGTTAACCCAATATTGTTCCTTCGTTTTCATTTGATAGATATTATCTATGTTAGCTGTGCATAATTCTTCTTTGACTAGTTTTGTGTATCTTACTTTTTCCGATGGGTTGAAGGGAAAAAATACTCTCATATTGTTTCCTTAAAATATCATCTATCTCTTCTTCAGATTAATTATGGCCGTATTGTCAAATTCCTAGTCAAGTCCAAGAAATACAGGATAAGGGTTACTATCATCAATGATCCCTATTACCTCAAAATCAACACTAGTGCACACTCCTTCAATATCCACTGTGACACTTGGTAGTAGTCCCATAGGGAAGATATTTTTTTGATTTTCCATCCTTAACTGAATAGGTGACCATTGTAGATTTGGTTAACCCATCAATTCCCATGACTTCTTCGTCAATACATTAGCATCATATCCTAGATCCCAAAAAACTTGTTCCATATAATACTCTCCTATCTACGCACTAAGCCTCATATCTCTTCCAATTCTCTTCTGTCGATGAAAATTATTGACTGTGCGCATCTCACTTCGCAGTGTTGATTTTGAAGCATAGGAATATACCAACTCCTGCAACCCTTATACAACCTTTGATCCCTTAACAATTTCATACAAGTGTTAGGGTCCTATAAATATAGGATTCATATTTTTTGAATTAACTTTGATAGTCTTGTAAATATGTACATACCTTGATTTCTGCAAGTTGTTTTCCCATATTTTGAAAAAATGAAAAAATAATAAAAAAGCCAAAAAGAGGGTAAAAAGACCTAAAATAAAGATCAAAGGACTTAGAAAAACATATACCCCAAAAGAAAAAAGAGATGAAAATAAGACCTGAAAGTGAGCAATTCCAAATGCCACTACTTTTACTTTGTTGGGAAAAATACTAAGAGGAGGAGGGGGGGGGGGGGGGGGTGAATCAGTGTTTAGAGCTTATAAAATAAATTCAACTTTTTCTTTGAGCAGATTTCCATACACGGTTTTTATGAACGGAACTAGCGTATGCACGCGGAAATGCGAAAGGAAACTAGCGTATCTTGATTTAACTCGGTTAGAGAAAATTCTCGGAAAATTGAGTCTTATAAACATATTTATCAGTTATGTATCGGGTTATGAGCAGTAATCAACAGTATAAAGCATCACACACATGAACACCAATATTTAAGGTGGAAACCCAATTCAGGAGAAAACCACCGCTGCTGTCGTCTCTGTCTTCAATATTTATTATATAGAAAACCTTTTACAACATTGTACTGATGTAGACTTATACCAGTACGCAGGCTTCTACCTGCAGAAGGCTGCAACCTTCTCTCGTTTTCCAGCTGCAACTGGAAGGGAGCTCCAACCCCCTGATCTCGTTTAGCAGCCTCTCCTGGAAGGGAGCTTCGACCCCCTGATTTCAACACCAGCTTCTACTGGGCTGAAAGATTTTACTTCCATACTAAAGGCTTCAACCCTCAGACCCACTGCAGACCACATTTCATCAATTTTCATACTGGATCTATACAGCTTCAACAAAACCCCTTAACATTAACAACCATACTTTACCCAAAACTTCAATCAGAACAGTAAGACCACTGTAACCAAAATATCAGAAATAACCCAGAATTCAGAGTAGATAATCAGATACATATTTAACCTTGAACAACCATTAATTCAGATACCATACGCTATTTTTATTTATGTAACCCGCGTATATACGCGTCTTTCTTCACACCAACCTACGTATGCTTCAGTGCATGCCAGTTTTTTATATTCTTGAAATAATACACGACTTTTCTTCACAGTTTCCGCATATACACGCGCTTTTTTTTTCACCAACTAGCGTATGCTTTCTTTCAGAATCTGTTTAGAATCCTATTCACATCTGAAACTTTCAATTCAGACAATCTATGAGCAATGCAGAACTGTTTAGATAGTCACTCATCCTTCATCATGTTTTCTCAATCAGTGATTAGATTTTTTCATTATCAAATCAGCAGCATACTCCATATTCAATCAACCCAGAACTTCAAGAAGACTTCATTGACAAACAACAGAGAGAAAATAGAAATCACAGAAGTAATATATGTAAATAAGCTTCAGAAACCCTAACTTCCATACACACTTTTTATTAAGAGAACCCGCGTATACACGCGCTTTTACCAGGACAAAATAGCGTATAGATCTGTAAATGGTAGACTTTGTAGAATATACCAGATCTATAAACTTACCCAAATTTCTTCATTATCATCCGCAGACTTGCACTAGTTCTTCATCATTTCTTTTGCAGATAAGCCTAGAGATTCATCATTTCTAGATCTAGAGATCTTGAAGCTTCATCATATCCATGGGTGCATCATAAATTTAGATCTATCAGAAATAGAGTTCAACCATGCAGATATCTCTCAAAGAGATTTATTCCTCAATAGTTTTTTTTTTTTCATGCACACCTTGCACTATGATCCTCTTCTCCTTATATAGTTTTAGCCTTTATCAATACCATGAGTCAAAACCACTTAACCGCTGATGGTATTCCTGGATGGGATCAAATAGATAATCCAGCGCTCAATACTGTGGGCCAATACCATGGTCATGTCCCCTGGTTTTATAAATTTAGAGCGCAAATAGGCATACGCTACTTGGTACGTACTTTTACGCGTACATACGCTACTTTGCCTTTACAAACCCGCGTATGCTTTGTGACATATCTTATTCATCATTACTCTAGAACTTAATGGAATTTATTTCTTTGTTACTTTTGAATTGATCTGTAGATATCCATGTGACTCATCCGTGGAACATCAAGGACAACTTTATCAAGTAGGTTGCCATCAAGGACAACCCATTGCATCACATTTCCAACAATCTCCCCCTTTGGACTTGATAGCAACCATGATGGTGTTTGATACTGACATCACCATTATTCAAACACCATAATACATAATACTCTCCCCCTTTGACATCAAGGGAAAAGGGCTGATCAAAACCAACACAAGGTTTTTCTTCCCTTGTATAAGGATGAGCTCTGTAGATCTGATGTTCATTGAAGGTATCATGCTCCCCCTGAGTTTATGCTGAATTTTCAAAACATATTTTTCAATGAAGTACATGAATCTATAACTCATCCTATCACCAAGGACTCATACTTACATTAATGATCCAACCAAGTGGATTTACATATTTGACTCAACTACCCAACCAAGTGGGTTTAAAAATTTGAACAAGTCCTTACATGACTGAATATTACAATTTTACATCATAGGTCTTAACATGACCTTTTCATCAAATTATAGAAATAACTTATACAATCAAGACCAAAGAATATCAAGCATGAGATCATACCACAGCAAATAATTAGAATGCCAACAATGCATCCTTTCTATATGACCAAAGCTCCCCCTTAGCTTGTGCATCCTGAACACTTTCAGCAGCAAATCATCAAGGCATATTCATAAAATATCAGAGAATGAAGCAGAAATATGAGAGCTGAAACATCACCATAGATACCCAATAGCACCACAGTTGTGCTGAAGAATGCTGACCAAAAAAAAATCTGTCAGCAAACACCCATACGCAGTTTTCTATGTATAAACGCGCATATATACGTGATTGTCCTCCAGGAAATCCGTGTATCCAAGTTAATCTTCTGTATTTAAGTAGATATTATCTTCTGCATGGCAGAGACTACTCCTAGCTTCTGTCTGAGATATTCGAATGCTTCCTTGGGTAAAGGTTTGGTAAATATATCATGAACTTGTTCTTTGGAGGGAACATACTCCAACTTCACCTTTTGTTCAAACACTTGTTCACGTAAGAAGTGATACTTGATGGGAATGTGCTTGGTATTGGAATGCATAACACGATTCTTTGAGATACTGATGGCACTTGTATTATCACACATAATGGAGATAGGAGGTGAAAATTTGATTTGAATGTCTTGTAAGGTTTGCATCATCCAAAGAAGTTGAGTGCAACATGATGCGGCAGCCACATATTCTGCTTCTGCTATAGATAAGGCAATAGAGCTTTTCTTCTTGCTGAACCAAGATACTAACCGGGGCCCCATATAGAATGCACCACCACTAGTTCTTTTCCGATCATCAACATTTCCAGCCCAATCTGCATCAGTGTAAGCATGAAGAGTAAGATCAGCATTCTTTGGATACCATAGTCCAAAGTCTTGAGTTCCTTGTAGATATTTGAATATTCTTTTGACAGACTGAAGGTGAGACTCTTTTGGATTAGCTTGGAATCGTCCAAAAATCCCAACTGCATGCATAATGTCTGGTCTAGTCCTAGTGAGATAAAGTAGACTTCCTATCATAGATCTATATTCTGGTTGATTCACCATGGGAGAATCATCATGAGAACTGAGATTACATCCGGTTATCATTGGTGTACTTACAAGTTTGCACTCTTCCATGCCATACTTCTTCAGAATTTTCTTAAGATATTTTGCTTGTGATAAGAATATGCCATCTGTTGCTTGTTTCACTTGCAAGCCAAGAAAGAATGTTAGTTCCCCAAGTAAAGACATTTCAAATTCTTGTTGCATAACAAAAGCAAATTTCTAACTCATAGATTCTTCATTACTTCCAAAAATGATATCATCAACATATACAACCACAATCAATAGTTTATCATTTTTAGTTTTTGTGTATAAGTTGCTATCAGCAGACCCTTTTGAAAATCCTTGTTGATGAAGATATTTGTCAAGACGATAGTACCATGCCCTTGGAGCTTGTTTGAGACCATATAGAGCCTTTTTAAGTCTACAAACAAGTTTTTCATCATTTCCCAAGATGAATCCTTCTAGTTTTTCTATATAAACTTCTTCTTCTAGATCACCATTGAGAAAAGCAGATTTAACATCCATTTGATAAAATTTGATTTGTTGGAAGCTTGAAAAAGCAAGAAACATTCTTATGGCTTCAAGTCTAGCTACAGGAGCAAAAGTTTCTTCAAAGTCTATACCTTCTTGTTGAGCACACCCCTTGCAAACAAGTCTAGCTTTATTTCTTATAACATCCCCATTCTCATTTAACTTTTTTTTGAATATCCATTTAGTTCCAATGACATTTTTGTCAAGAGGTCTTGGTGCTAATTCCCAAGTGTGATTCTTTTCAATTTGATCAAGCTCTTCATTCATGGCTTGAATCCAAAATTCATCTTTGCTAGCTTTATTGACATTATGTGGTTCAATAGTGGAAAGAAATGCCAGATAACTAGAAGATCCCACAAGAGTCCTTCTTGTTTGTACACCTGATTCCTTTTCTCCCAAAATTTGAGATTCTGGATGATTCTTTTGAACATATCTGGATGGAGCTTTTTCAGATAAATCATCTTCAGGTTCTTCATTGGGTTCACTATCTATATCATTTCTATTTGATGTAGAAGGATATGTGTCATCATCGTCTTCATCTGTTGTTTGTTTTTCTTCTTTTGGAGCTGCAGGAGACTCATCAATAACAACATCAATACATTCAACAATATTCTGATTCTTTTATTGTAACATTTATATGCTCTACTCCTAGAGGAGTAACCAAGAAGTATTCCTTCATTTGCTCTGGGTTCAAACTTGCCAAGTTTTTCATCATTATTTTTGATAAAGCATTTGCTTCCAAAAACTCTAAAATGTTTCACAGTGGGAGGATTACCATACCAGAGTTCATATGGAGTTTTATCACTATTTACACGAACATGTGCCTTGTTAAGAATATTTACCGCTGTATGTGCTGCTTCTCCCCAAAATGTGTCAGGTGTTTCGGAATCATCAAGCATAGCTCTAGCCATTTGTTGAACTGTTCTATTCATTCTTTCTGCTACGCCATTTTGTTGTGGAGTGCCAGCTACAGAAAACTGTCTTTTTATGCCATGTTGTTCACAAAATTCAAGGAATTCATCTGATGTATATTATCCTCCTTGATCAGATCTAAGACACTTGATTTTTAGATCTAATTCATTTTCAACCAGTGCTTTGAAGATCTGAAATTTCTCAAATGCTTCATCTTTGTGTTTAATCAACCCAATCCAACACATTCTGGAGAAATCATCAATAAATAAGATATAGTATTGTTCACCACGTGGTGAATTTTTCCTCACAGGTCCACATATGTCAGTATGAATGAGTTCAAGAGGCTTACTTGATGATCCTTCCTTGGCATTAAATTGCACTCTAGTTTGCTTACTGAATTGGCAGGATTTGTATATGATACTTTCAGGTAGAGTAATATTGGGAAGATCACGAACAACTTTAAGTCTGCTTGATTTTTTGATTTGAGAGAAGCTCAGATGCCCCAACCTTCTATGCCATAGCTAGTTTTCTGAAGATTTACTCAAGTAACATTGTTTTTTGTAGTTCTTCAATACATACAGGTTGCTTGGAGTTATGTTTCCTTTTATAATTGTTCTACCTGTATCAAGATCACATACCACACATTCTTTTGAAATAAAGACAACTTCAGTTCCTTGATCACACATTTGACTTACACTTAAGAGGTTATGCTTTAATCCATCTACATACATGAAATTATTAGCTTTCACCTTTTCTTTTAGAAAAACAGACCCTTTTCCCTTAATGACAGCAGGAGTATCATTTCCAAATGTAACATTCTTTTCTTTTTATAGAGCACTATATGCAAGAAGTTCGTTTTTGTCACCTGTCATGTGTTTTGAGCATCCACTATCAATGTACCATTGATTTTCTTCACCTTCTGCAAATAAATCTATGCCACAATTTTCAACATGTAATTCCTTCTTTTTCCATAATTTGGAGCTTGAAGAAAATTGCTCTTTTGGCTGGACTTTGCTCCTGCATTCAGATTCTTCATGGCCAAAGTTATTGCAATAAGCACATTCAACTTCATTTTGAAGAGGAGAAAAGTTGTTATAGATATTCTTCTTTGTTACAATATCAATCATTTTCTTTCTTGCTTCTCTTGTCATGATGGTTTTATATGCAACACATTGAACAACTTTATGACCAAAATTGTGACATGAGAAACATTGTCCATTGAAGAAGAAATTTCTGCGACCATGAAATCTTCTGCTTGAATTTACCTGTTGGTTAGTGTTTCTTTGAAAGGAATTCTTGTTAGTGTTCTTTGAATTGAGATGGTCATGCTTTACCTGTGAAGATTCTTTATTCCCTTTTTGAGTGGCAAAATGTTGTATACTGGCTGTAGCTGCTTTTAGATAATTTGGTGTTGAAGTCTGAGAAGATTCTCCGATATATCCAAGACCTGTCTTTATAAAAGGAGAACGTTGTACCTTGATAATCTCATCTAAGGTTTTCAGATCCTTTAGAAAATCTAAGATTCAAAGTCTTCACTTTCTCAATTTCTTTTCTTAGACTTACTATTTCACATTCTAATTTCTCATTGTGTTTCTCCTTTTCTTCAAGCTGATTTTTCAGAGTTTCTATGGATATTTTACTTTCTTCTAAGCATATTTTACTTTCTTCTAAGCATATTTTGAGTTGATTGAATTCATCAATAAAATCATTGTCCTCTAAAGCATCCATAAAAGTATCTTTTTCTTCTCTAGATTCTTTTTCAAATGCCATGAGAAGTCTAAGATCTTGTTCACATTCTTCCTCCCTGTCAGATAACCCATCACTATCTTCATGAATATAGTAACTTTTTCTAGTGCTAAATCGATTCTTATTCCTTCTTGCTACTTCCTTCCCTTTTTCATGTGTTTCTTTGTAAGGACACTTAGCAACATAATGACCAACTCTTCCACATGCAAAACATTTGAAAGGAAGCTTACCTCTGAACCGTCCTGTCCCACGTTGGAGTTTCTTTACAAAATCTACCTCATCTTCTTCTGAGATATACCCTGATACTTCTGTCTCTTGTACTTCTTTCCCTTTTGTATAAACTTTAAAGACGACTTCTTTGACTTCAGATGGTTCTCCTCTTCTCATTTCACATGCAATTAGTATGCCATGAAGTTGCACCACAGTAGGATTTTGAAGATCCTGCTTTTCTTCAAGAGAAAAAACTTTTGACTCAAATTTTGCCGTTACTGATCTTAAAACTTTCTCAACCAAAGTAGATTCGGTTATTTTTTCTCCCATATTTCTCATACGATTAACAATATCATCAAGACGTAAAAAGAAATTGGCAATGCTCTCATTATGCATTTTTAGATTCTCATATTGAATTCTGAGAGTTTGGAGTTTATCACTTTTTACCTTTGCATCACCTTCATAACTTAGAATGATTTTGTCCCATATTGCCTTTGCTTTATCCAGCTGCATGACTTTGAAAAATTCTGATTCAGTCAGACTTCCCAATAGAGCATTGACCACCTTTGCATTTGTTTCATAATTCTTTCTTTCCGTTGGATATGTTGGTGTTGCGGCTGGATATTGATATCCTCCTTCAACAATAGCCCATACTTCTACTCCCAGAGACTGAAGATAGGATCTCATCCTTGTTTTTCAGAATATTAAATTTTTTTCCGTTGAAGAGCGGAGGCCTGATAGATGTTGTTCCTTCTTGATTGCTCATCTTGATTGATCTTCCTTCTAGCGGCTAAATTTTTTCAAAAGGACCTGCTCTGATTCCAATTGTTGGGAAAAATACTAAGAGGGGGGGGGGGGGGGGGGGGGGGGGGGTGAATCATTATTTAGAGCTTATAAAATAAATTCAAATTTTTCTTTGATCAGATTTCCATACGCGGTTTTTATGAACGGAACTAGTGTATGCACGTGGAAATGCAGAAGGAAACTAGCGTATACTGATTTAACTTTCCATATTTAGAGAAAATTATCAGAAGCAGTATTATAAACAGATTTATCATTTATGTATCAGGTTATGAGCAGTAATCAATAGAATAAAGCATCACACACATGAACACCAATATTTAAGGTGGAAACCCAATTCCGGAGAAAACCACCGCTGCTGTCATCTCTATTTTCAATCTTTATTATATATAAAACCTTTTACAACATAGTACTGATGCAGACTCATACTAGTACACAGGCTTCTACCTGTAGAAGGTTGCAACCTTCTCTTGTTTTCCAGCTACAACTGGAAGGGAGCTCCAACCCCCTGATCTCGTTTACCAGCCTCTCCTGGAAGGGAGCTTCGACCCCCTGATTTTAGCACCAGCTTCTACTGGCAGAAAGCTTCCACTTTCATACTGAAGGCTTCAACCCTCAGATCCACTACAGACCATGTTTCATCAATTTTCATACTGGATCAAAACAGCTTCAATACAACCCCTTAACATCAACAACCATACTTTACCCAAAATTTCAATCAGAACCACAATACCACTGTAACCAGAATATCAGAAATAACCCAGACTTCATAGTAGATAATCAGATATACATTCAACCTTGAACAATCATTAATTCAGATACCATATGCTACTTTTCTTTACTGAAGCCACGTATATACGCGCTTTCCTGCACACCAACCTACGTATGCTTCAGTGCATACTCATTTTTATATTCTGAATTAATACGCGAATTTTCTTTATCTATTCCACGTATACACGCGCTTTTATTTTCACCAAATAGCGTATGATTTCTTTTAGAATCCGTTTAGACTCATATCCAGATCTGAAAATTTCAATTCAGACAATCTATAACTGTTTAGATAGTCACTCATCCTTCATCATTTTTTCTTAATCAGTGATTAGATTTGTTCATTATCAAATCAACAACATATTCCATATTCAATCAACCCAGAACTTCAAGAAGAATTCATTCACTAATAGCAGAGAGAAAACAAAAATCACAGAAGTAATATCTGTAAAAAAGCTTCATGAACCCTAACTTCCATACGCTCTTTTCATGAAGCAAACCTGCGTATATACACGCTTTTCCTGAAACCAACTAGCATATAGATCTGTAAATGTAAATTTTTCAGAACATACGAGATCTAAAAACTTACCCAGATTTCTTCATTTTCTTCAGTAGATCATACTAGATATTCATCATCTTCAGATCTAGAGATCTTGAACGTTCATCATATCCATGGGTGCATCATAGATTTAGATATATCAATTAAGAACAGAGTTCATCCATGCAGATATTCCTTAGAGAAATTTATTCATCAACAACCCTTACTCATGCACACCTTGCACTATGATATTCTTCTCCTTAAATAGATTTAGCTTTTACCAATACCATGAGCCAAAACCACACAACTTCCAATGGTATTCTTGGACGGAATCAAATAAACCATACAGTGCTCAATACTGTGTGCCAAAAGCATGGTAATGCCCCTTGGTATTATAAATTTAGAGCACAAATAGGCATACGCTACTTGGTACGTACTTTTCCGTGTACATATGCTACTTTTCCTTTACAAACCCGCGTATGATTTGTGACATATCTTATTCATCATTACTCTGGCACTTACTGAAATTTCTTTCTTCTGCTACTTTTGAATTGATCTGTAGATATCAAAACGCAACTCATCAAGTAGGTTTCCATCAAGGACAACTTCATCAAGTAGGTTGCCATCAAGGACAACACAATGCATCATATTTCCAACATGCTTTTACTGCAAGAATAATGATTATGTGCAAAGTGTTAATAAATGCCATAATCCATGATCAGTTAAACAATTTAATCTTAAATTTTCATGTTTTCAATTTCATGTTTTAGATAGAGAATAAGGATTTTTCAAACAGTTTAAGCTTGAAAAATCAGTAGACAGGTAGAGAATAATGAGGAGCTCAACAGATTTAATTTGAGCCCTTGGATGAAATAAGGTAGATTTAGATAGTTTTATGCTTTGAAAGAAAATGTTTTAAGGTTGCAAGCCTAAATGCATCTACAAAATGAAGAAAAAATGTTAGAAATAAAGTTGGGTAGGTAGAAAGAAGTTGGGAAATCATGTATCAAGACATCATTGGGAAAAATCACTAATTTCCCCTCCCCTATGAGTATTCAGTATTCTAAGCTATCAGTCAAACAGGCTCAGAGCATTTTTCTGATTTTTGTTGGGACCGGACCCAAGGCTCGATGAATGGATAGTTAAAAATATTGATTTCTTATTAGTAAACCCACATTTATCATCATTAACCCTTCATTCATACATTAAAACCCCTTTTTCCTAAGTAAAGACACATTCTTACTTAGTAAAATTGCAACCCTAAAATAAATAACTTCATCCCTTCAAAAAAGCATTCATAAAACCTCAAAATACACTTTGTCCTAAGTTAAAGTGTAAAATATTAAAAAAGACAACACTGCTTTTATTTATCTATCATATACATTTTTCTTGGAGATAAAATGTGTTTTATTTACATTTCACTACCTTTTCATATTAAATTTTAAGATATTTTTATTAAATCCCTAAGAAGCACCCTCCTGAATTTATTAATTCCCTTATATTTAAAATACCCCAAAACCCACTATTTTAATGTTTAAGACCAAAGACTATTATCCCCATGTGCGCAAATAAAAAATCCCAAACTATAAGCCCTTTTGTCTAAAAACTATCGTTCTTCAAATACCCCACCCATATGGTCTTTAAACTATTGAAAAGGTTTAAAAACTATATAATAAACTAAAACCCGCCCCACATATGTCTCATTAAAAACATTTTATAAATGTTTTGAATGTATTATATTTCTTCCCCCGCCATATTATATAAGCCTTAAGGCTTAAAATTTATTAAAATACACTTTTATAAAAGTTAAAGCTCTTTCCGCTATGTATAAATTAAACCTGTATCCCTCAGATATATCATAAAGGTTTAAAAATTATTTTCACCCATCTGCTTATATAATAAAAGGCTCGGTCTCACATCCCATTTCAATACAACTTTCGAAGCAATCCTCACCGTTCCCATCCAAATCTTAGATCTAACGTTCGAAAGCCGATATCACATGGAAAAGAAGTACGATTGCCCAAAAGTGAAAGCCGCACGAAATGGGTGGTTTCGCCCATTCCTCTCTCCTCCACGCGCCCTTCGGCCATTAGATTGTGTGGGTTTAGTTTAAAACTGCTTACCACCAGAAACCTGCACGATAACCACCAGTTTCCTATCCCTTTGAAATTTCGAAACTTCCCTCCTGATAAGACCTGCATTCAATGCAATTGTAATGTTTTAATAAAACCTTTGGTAATACATTTATCCGTTTATTTGCACATTTTTAACCTACTGTTGTGCCTCCCCGAATATAAAGAAACTCGATTAAAGCCTTTTTCTGCCATTTTTATGCCCGAAACTTGAAAACCCTTTCCCTGAAACCGTTGAAGATTGTTGAGGAGCTGCCTATTTCTCCGAGAAAATTACTGAAGTCATCAGTTCACCTAGGAACCTCAAAAACCCTTCCAAAGCTGATACCTGCATCATACCAGGTATTTTCTCAAAATTGAACCTGCAGTCAAGTTGGAAAACCATTTTTGAAGAAAGAGAAGCATTTTAAGTTAAGGAATTAATTAATTAAATTGCCCAAAAGTCCCAAAAACAGGCCAAACTCTAGCAAATTTTTCCCAGAAACCCTGTTTGTCTGCTATGCGCTATTTCAAGGAAATTTATCAAAATTTTCACAGTTTCATGATCCATTTCAAGCTCTAAAAGGCCAGAAAACTTTTGCAGGTACCCTGAACCCTAGGTAACCCTTTTCAATAGAGTTTTAGCCCCATTTCTCAATCAAGAAACTCAGAAAACCCCTGTTTTCTGTTTTAGACCAGTTTTAAAGCCATAGAACTTCTTTGATAAATCTAATTGATAAAAAAACCCAAAAAGAGACTCTATTTTGCCAAATTTACTAAATTAAGCCTCTTCTATAGTAAAATTGCCTTTGCAAACTGGTTAAACTTGCAGAAGCAGACCAAAATGCCTAAGAAACGGAGTACAAGCAATCCTGATGGTTCCAAAGTGCCAAAATCAAATCTAGTACTGTGACCACTTAAAGCCATTATCACCTCCCTACAGCCAGGGTTTAATTAACAATTATTTTGTTTTTTAGGTCGTTAACAAAAAGATAATTTGGATAAAACAATCTAAATACTAGTTAAATATCTGTTTTACTCCAAAAGTTCAAAAAGAAAATAATTTTAAATGATATTCCTTAACAAAAGATTCCAAGCAGCAGAACAGAAAGAAGTCATTTATGCAGGGAGAGATAAATTTACACAGTAAAGGTTAAAGTTCAAAGTAAAGTAAGAATTCATAGTGACAATGAAAATAGAACAATCAAAGAGCATCAAAGTTAAAGTGTATCAGATGAAAGTCAGAGTGAAAGTCAAATCAGAAAAAGTTACAGAGCAGTCAAGGTAAACAGTAAAAGTAAATACAGAGGCAGTAAATGGTAAATAAAGATGAAAATAATTTCAAAAACAATGAATTTTATCCAAAGTGAAAGTAAAAACAGTTAAAAGAAAAGTAAGGTTAAAAGATGAAAATAGAGCAAGAAGGGACATTTTTGCAGAAATTTCATGTTTAAGTCATAGTTTTGTAGAAACTATTGTGGACAATACAAGAAGAATTTTACAGAACTAAAGGAGGTTTATGTTCCTAATATGTCCAACTACAAAAACCTCTCTCACTATTTTAATATCCATTATGGGTTTAGAAATATTAAACAATATTTGAAAGAAATCTTTGCAGAAAATTCCCGTTAAGTCATCAGTTTGCAGAGAATACTGTGGCCAATCAGAAATACATCTTACAAAAATAAAGGAGGTTTTATTCCTAAGATACCCATCTACAAAAAATTATCTCATGTTTTGCACAAGTATTGCAGAATGAGAGATACATGCACATATTTACAGCCTATTTTTCAGACTGTGGAACACTCTGTTTTACACATCGTTTTGCAGAGCCTATTGTGAATAGCTGGAGAATAATGTTAAACTGAGAGAGGTTTATCTCAACGACATATTTATCTACAACAAAATATTTCACATTTCACATATCTACTTCGGATTGAGAAATACAAAGGTGGCATTGGACCCCAAGTTTGCAAAATTGTTGTAGCAGAATGCACAAAGAAAGGAGACAGTTAGTGACTTGGATGCCTCATCATCAACTAAGAGTTGAGATCAAATTCGAATTCTCATTTTTGTCATCACCTATCCATAAAAAATAGTGCCAAATAGATGAATTAGTTTTGAGTGTCCTTTACTTAAGTTCTATTTATGTAAAACAGTTGGAGATATTTGTAAACTAATCTTGATATTTTTTCAAGATATTCTAGTTTAGAATTTGTATAAATACTTCACTCTTTGAAGTATTTTGGTGGAATAAAATTGCTGGAGATTACTATAGATGTTTTTTTGACTTGAAGGCTTTGGATTTAGATTTAGAGTAGCATACTAGATCAACTATTTGGCATCATACTTTAGGATCCCTGTGATAATATATCTGTAGTGAAGTACTCTCTAAAACTTGTCATTGTTATCTTCTTTTGTTACATGCATACATCTTTGTTTTAATTCTAAATTTGAATGTACAACTAGGATTATTACTACATGACATGTTAATAGCACCCTGTTTTTAACTATTTATCATTTCTTGTTTTTCTTCTGATTTCTGGTGTAGGGAACCGTTAATATATCCCTCTCTCGTTTGACCTCTATCTACTAGTTAGATTTTCCGGATCAAAGGATCCTTAAGTGCCCTTTATCCTGATCATACCATCTCAAAAACCAAATTTCCAAGATCTCCAAGGGTTCTCTATCTTGCCCTGAAGAAATTTGACCTTTTAGGCCTTGATCCTAGTTTTGTTAGCTTGACTTAGACTCCATAGCCCAATGGAAAAGTAGATTTCCCTCTATCTATCCCTCCAAGTGAAATTTTCCCACCAAATCCAACAAAACCAAACCAAAATTTCACTTTCATAGCTAGCATAATATTCACAAATTAAAAAAAAGTTAAACTTTAAAGAGATAGCCCTCTCTGAACCCTAGGAAGGCTAGATCATAGAGTTTGAAGTAGGTTTGTGATTACCTCAGTGAGTTCTCTATTGAACCTGGAGAAATTACTGAGTGATAACATATTGGTGACCATACTGGGGAAGACTAACATTTTCTTCAAAAATATTTTACAGGTTCATATCTGATCTATGATGATGGACATTGATCAGACACACAAAGGTTAAAATCATCCACCTAGCGACTCCAACTCCAAATAAATTTTAAAAAATCAAATCTAAGACTCCACTGGTAAAAGGATCTAGCTTGGTTGTATAGATATAGTGGCCCTTCTTTATGACTAATTTACAAGATGACCCAAGAATAAAACGCAGGTATGCTTGCATGAGCAGAGATCACATACTTGGATTTCAACACAAACTACCAAAGGTAAATTGGGATAAAAATCTTCCTATGTTTCAAGATGAGAATATTGATGATCCTTTGTTACATCTCATTAAATTTCATATACACTCATGTATATTTAAGGGTGATTGGCATGAGGATTTCCTCATGAAGATATTCATGGAAAACTTAGAAGGACAAGCAAGGGAATGATATGAAGCTCTCAAACCTACTAGTTTATTTTCTTTAAAGGATTTTCACAAGGTATTTTATGAGCATTACAAAGAAGATTTTCCATCTTTATCATTAGCAGAAAATTGTTGTGATCAAGCTGAAGATCTCATACATTACCTTGAAAATATTGATTTAGATTTAGGAAATTGGCATCCTGAAGATTTATTAGAAGCAGTCCATAACTTTCATTCTCAAGTTAAGTGTCATGATAATCAAGAGGAGTTAATCAAATATGAGATAGATCAGGAGATGAATCAAGATCCACAAAGCCCCTCTGTAGTAACAAATGATGTTTCATATAATGTTTTGAATGAAGTTAAAGAAAATATTGAACCTTATGATCAGTTTTTACATAAGAGAGAAAAAAATTGTTATTCAAAGCTAAAAATTCAAAGATTCCCATCCCCCCTCACTGAAGAAGAAATCAATTTGCTTCTAAACATGCAACCATCTTCAAAATATTTACATAATGAAGGAATTATTTCTACTTATTCTAATGTTGATGTATGTACTAAATTTTTTATCCATGAATAAACAGAAGAACAGGTTGATGCTGATGTTGTTCCACCTTCCCAAAAGGGCACATTGCCTAATAGCACTCCTATTGATCAAAATGATGACCTTCAAATAGAACGCAACCAATATAATCAAGATATATCAGTATTACTGGAAAATCAATCTTCTGATCTAATGTGTATAATTGATGGCATTCCTTCTTCTGAATATTTGCCTAAGTATGATCAGTATGATGATAATTATGTTCTCCAAATTCAAGCTAACTTCACAGAGCAATCACTGGCTAGTTTGTGGGATGAGGAAGTTCAATTTCAGCAACTCAAATACAATGATCAGACAATACACATCAAATATGGGAGTGAAGAAGAAAGTTCAAAAAATTTGAAAGAAAGTTCTATACCATTATGCTCTAAAGAATTTCAGTTTTTAAAGGATGAACAACCCCTAGAAATCTATGAAGTTCCATTAAAACCCATATATAATTCGCAGAAATATTTCAAAGTTTTTCATGATCCAATAGCAGATATGTTGGATAATGAATGTATTCAAAGTCTTTCTCCATTTATTGACTATGAGTTTCAAGATTAAGATGATAAGAGTTTCCTCAAAAAAACATTTTCATCAGTAGAAATATCATCACAAAGCTTATCTGAAAATCTGAAAGTATCTCAGAACAATCATAGGTTGATTTTGCAAGGAAATAAAGTTAAAAATGACAATTTAGTCTCATGGCATGGAGGTCATCCAGAACAAATGTATAATTATTTATATCAGTTAAACATTGGTGTATATACCTTGGAAGATCCTTTTGAAATGTTTCTACAGTCAACAAAGGAAATCAAGTATTTCCTTATTCTCTCATTTGTTGACAAATTTCTAATAGGTTGTAGAATTACAGTTTTGACAATCAACAAGCACATGCAACAAAATATATCAAAGTACATAATGCTTGAATGGTTGCATTGGCTATTTCATTTTACCTAACCAACAGTTGGACAACTGATTAGAGTAAGTAGGTAGGATTTCAACTTATTTCAGTTTTCAGTTTTCAGCCGAGGAAAAGGCCCTAAGATATTGATGATTTAGTAGTTTGGTTTGAAGGTTGCAACACCTTTTTAGTCTTAGATCAGATTTCAGTTTGTAGAAAAGGGTGTAAATTTAGTTCAAGGGTTTCAGTCACAGAGATTTGATAACAAAGAAAATGCATGTTTGGGATTGGCTCAAAGGATCAGGCTACTAGTCAACGATGTTCTTGACATCTCACCAGGAGATGCCATCCCCATCTGAAGCCGTTGTTAGGTCCTATAAATATAGGATTCATAATTTTTGAATTGACTTTAATAGTCTTGTAAAAATGTACATACCTTGATTTCTGCAAGTTGTTTTCCCATATTTTGAAAAAATGAAAAAATAATAAAAAAGCCAAAAAGAAGGTAAAAAATCCTAAAGTAAATATCAAAGGACTTAGAAAAACGTATACCCCAAAAGAAAAAAGAGATGAAAATAAGACCTGAAAGTGAGCAAGTCCAAATGCCACTACTTTAACTTTTACTGCAAAAATAATGATTATGTGCAGAGTGTCAATAAATGCCATAATCCATGGTTAGTTAAACAGTTTAATCTTAACTTTTCATGTTTTCAATTTCATGTTTTAGATCGAGAATAAGGATTTGTCAAACATTTTAAGCTTGAAAAATCAGTAGACAGGTAGAGAATAATGAGGAGCTCAATAGTTTAATATGAGCCCTCGGATGAAATAAGGTAGATTTAGATAGTTTTATGCTTTGAAAGAAAATGTTTTAAGGTTACAAGCCTAAATGCACCTACAAAATGAAGAAAAAATGTTAGAAATAAAGTTGGGTAGGTAGAAAGAAATTGGGAAATCATGTAATAAGACATTATCGGGAAAAATCACTAATTTCCCCTCCCCTATGAGTATTCGGTATTCTAAGCTATCATTCAAAGAGGCTCAGAGCATTTCTCTGACTTTTGTTGGGACTAGACCCAAGGCTGGATGACTGGCTAGTTAAAAATATTGATTTCTTATGATTAAACCCACATTTATCATCATTAACCCTTCATTCATACATTAAAACCCCTTTTTCCTAAGTAAAGACACATTTTTACTTAGTAAAATTGCAACCCTAAAATAATTAACTTCATCCCTTCAAAAAAGAATTCATAAAACCTCAAAATATACTTTTTCCTAAGTTAAAGCGTAAAATATTAAAAAAGACAACACTTCTTTTCTTTGTCTATCATATACACTTTGCTTGGAGATAAAATGTGTTTTATTTACATTTCATTACCTTCTCATATTAACTTTTAACATAATTTTCTTAACTCCTAGTAAGCACCCTCCCGAATTTATTAATTCCCTTATATTTAAAATACCCCAAAAACACACTATTTTAATGTTTAAGACCAAAGTCTATTATCCCCATGTGCGCAAATAAAAAATCCCAAACTATAAGCCCTTTGGTCTAAAAAATATCGTTATTCAAATACCATGCCCCTATGGTATTTAAACTATTGAAAAGGTTTAAAAACTATATAATAAACTAAAACCCACCCTGCATATGTCTCATTAAAAACATTTTATAAATGTTTTGAATGTATTATATTTCTTCCCCCACCATATATATAAGCCTTAAGGCTTAACCTTTATTACAATACACTTTTATAAAAGTTAAAGCTCTTTCCGCTATGTATAAATTAAACCTTTACTCAGATATATCATAAAGGTTTACAAAGTATTTTAACCCATCCTCTTATATAATAAAAGGCCCAGTCCCACATCCCATTTCAATACAACTTCCAAAGAAATCCTGACCATTCGCATCCAAATCTCAGATCTAACGATCGGAAGCCGATATCGCATGGAAAAGAAGCATGATCACCCAAAAGCCAAAGCCGCACGTAATGGGTGGTTTTTCCCATTCCTCTCTCCTCCACCTGCCCTTCGGCCATTGGATCGCGTGGGTTTAGTTTAAAACCACTTACCACCAGAAACCTGCACGATAACCACCGGTTTCCTATCCCTTTGAAATTTTGAAACCGCCCTCCTGATAAGACTTGCATTCAATGCAACTGTAATGTTTTAGTAAAACCTTTAGTAAGTAATTTATCCATTTATTTGCACATTTTTAACCTACTGTTGTGCCTCCCCGATTGTAAAGAAACTCGATTAAAGCCTTTTTCTGCCATTTTTATGCTCGAAACTTGCAAACCCTTTCCTTGAAACCTATGAAGACTGTTGAGGTGCTGTGCATTGCTCCGAGAAAATTACTGAAGTCATCAATTCACCTAAGAACCTCAGAAACCCTTCCAAAGTCGATACTTGCATCATACCAGGTATTTTTCTCAAAATTGAACCTGCAATCAAGTTGGAAAACAATTTTTAAATAAAGAGAAACATTTTAAGTTAAGGAATTGACTAATTAAATTGCCCAAAAGTCCCAAAAACAGGCCAAACTCTGGCAAATTTTTCCCAGAAACCTTGTTTGTCTGCTACGCGCTATTTCAAGGAAATTTATCAAAATTTTCACTGTTTAATGATCCATTTCAAGCTCTAAAAGGCCAAAAAAAAATTGCAGGTATTGTGAACCCTTGGTAACCCTTTTCAATAGATTTTTAGCCCATTTCTCAGTCAAGAAACTCAGAAAACCCCTGTTTTCTGTTTTAGACCAGTTTTAAAGCCTTAGAACTTCTTTGATAAACCTAATTGAGCAAAAAACCCAAAAAGAGATTCTATTTTGCCAAATTTGCTAAATTAAGCCTCTGTTATAGTAAAATTGCCTCTACAAACTGTTTAAACTTGCATAAGTAGACCAAAATTCCTAAGAAGCAGAGTACAAGCAACCCTGATGGTTCCAAAGTGCCAAAATCAAATCCAGTACTGTGACCACTTAAAGCCATTATCACCTCCCTGCAGCCAGAGTTTCATTAAAAATTATTTTATTTTTCAGGTCATTAACAAAAGGAGAATTTGGATAAATCAATCTAAATACTAGTTAAAGATCCGTTTTACTCAAAAATTTCACAAAGAAAAGAATTTTAAATGATATTCCTTAACAAAAGATTCCAGGCAGCAGAATAGAAAGAAGTCATTTATGCAGAGAGAGATAAATTTACACAGTAAAGGTTAAAGTTCAAAGTAAAGTAAGAATTCACAATGACAATGAAAATAGAACAGTAAAAGAGAATCAAAGTTAAAGTGTATCAGATGAAAGTTAGAGTGAAAGTCAAATCAGACAAAGTTACAGAGCAGTCAAGGTAAACAGTAAAAGTAAATACAGAGGCAGTAAATGGTAAATAAAGATGAAAATAATTTAAAAAACAATGAAGTTTATCAAAAGTGAAAGTAAAAACAGTTAAAAGAATAGTAAGGTTAAAAGATGAAAACAGAGCAAGAAGGGACATTTTTGCAGAAATTTCATGTTTAAGTCATAGTTTTGCAGAAACTATTGTGGAAAATCCAAGATGAATTTTGAAAAACTAAAGGAGGTTTATGTTCCTAAGATTTCTAACTACAAAAAAACTCTCTCATGTTTCTAACATCCATTATGGGTTTAGAAATATTAAACAATATTTGAAAGCAATTTTTGCAGAAAATTCCTGTTAAGTCATCAGTTTGCAGAGAAGACTGTGGCCAATCATAAATACATATTACAAAACTGAAGGAGGTTTTTGTTCTCAAGAGACCCATCTACAAAAAAAAATCTCACTATTTTCACAGGTATTACATAATGAGAGATACATGCACATATTTACAGCCTAATTTTCAGACCGTGGAAAACTTTGTTTTACACATCATTTTGCAGAGCCTATTGTGAACAGTTGGAGAAGAATTTTAGGAACCTGAGAGAGGTTTATATTAAAAATATATTTATGTAAAATAAAATATTTCACTTTTTACATATCTATTTATTATTGAGTTATAAAAATGTATCATTGGACCCCAAGTTTTCAGAATTGCTGGAGCAGAATGCACAAAGAAAGGAGACAGTTAGTGACTTGGATGCCTCATCATCAACTAAGAGTTGAGATCAAATTTGAATTATCCTCTTTGTCAACATATATCCATAAAAAATAGTGCTAAATAGATGCATTAGTTTTGAGTGTCCTTTACTTAAGTTCTATTTATGTAAAACAGTTGGAGATATTTGTAAACCAATCTTGATATTTTTTCAAGATATTCGAGTTTAGAATTTGTATAAATACCTCACTCTTTGAAGTATTTTGGTGGAATAAAATTTTTGCAGATTACTATAGATATTTTTTGACTTGAAGGCTTTGGATTTCTATTTAGAGTAGCAGACTGGATCAACTATTTGGCATCATACTTCAGGATCCCTATGATAAGCTATCTGGAGTGAAGAACTCTCTAAAACTTGTCATTATTATCTTCTTTTGTTACATGCATACATCTGTGTTCTAATTCTAAATATGAATGTATAAATAGGATTATTACTACAGGACATGTTAATAACACCCTGTTTTTAACTAGTTATCATTTCTTTTTTTTCTTCTGATTTCCGGTGTAGGGAACCCTTAATTTCTCCATCTCTCGTTTGACCTCTATCTACTACTTCCCTTTTCCGGATCAAAGGATCCTTAAGTGCCCTTTATCCTGATCATACCATCTCCAAGGGTTATCTATCTTTCCCTGAAGACATTTGACCTTTTAGGCCTTGATCCCAGTTCTGTTAGCTTGACTTAGACTCCATAGCCCAATGGACAAGTAGATTTCCCTCTATCTATCCCTCCAAGTGAAATTTTCCCACCAAATCCAACAAAACCAAACCAAAATTGCACTTTCATATCTAGCCTAATATTTGAAAATTAAAACAAAGTTAAACTTTAAAGAGAGAGCCCTCTCTGAACCCTAGGAAGGCTAGATCTTAGAGTTTGAAGTAGGTTTGTGGTTACCTCGGTGAGTTCTCTCTTGAACCTGGAGAAATTACTGAGTGATAACAACAAGTATGTAGAAAAGACTTTAAAATATTTACTTAGCTTGCTGCATCCTGGTCTTACATCGAAGCTTGGTTCTGTGTTGAAGCTGATGATACGTCTCAATTACTTCTCTTATCAGGATTTTGCTGTGCATAGAAGTTGAAGCTCCAACATCCATAAAAATTCACATTTCTTCCATAAATACTTATTTTTCTTTCTAAATATAAAAAATAGGAGCTTTCTTAGCAGTCCTTCTAACCCATGTGCTTTCATATTCCTTCTTTTCATCCACCTTATCACTACCAGTCGCAACTCCACTTCTAGTGATAATACTAACTCGAGGTTCATCGATCGTCCTTTCAACAATCATCAATTGAATATTCTACGTTAGCTGCTAGTTTCTCTTTTCTTTCATTTTTTCCATAAGTATAGGACATTATTCACTTACATGTTCAAAGGGTTTATAGTAATTACATGTCATTTTGGGGTTCTAGCAGTCTCTTGCAAAATGACCTGGCTAGCCGCAGTTATAGAAAATGATTTGTCCACGTCCCCGAAAAAATCCACCACCTCGAACTCTTCCTTGGTAACCTCCTCGACCACCATGCTGTCCATTTTCCTCATTTCCATGCTCTTTTTCTTGCATTATATAAGTGTTAGCACTACACTCCATCATTAGGTCATAAGGCTGACAATTTTTCTCATCATGTCCTATTGATTTACTGCATTTGTGATATAGAATACTCATAGTCTGTACATATTGTTTTAATAATTAAAAGTCCTATGAATGATGTTGGCCTCTAGCCTTACATATTTCACACCACAGGCTAGATCCTGCATTCAAGGGGTTAGGTGCTCCACTAGCCATGTAATCTGTGAAGATAGGGAACTTCTCTTTAGAATGTCCCTCCGATATGCACTCAACGTACACCATACTTCTTCTCTAACTTCCTTGATTTTCTTGATATCTTGTATATGTAGGGTTAAGTTCACCAACTAATTCTAGATTTGATACATGCCTGCATTAATATCTCCTATAGGCGAAGCTTCCAATTTGATCGCAATTTACAGAGCTTCGGCTTGACTTCCTATCTTCTGTTGCATTAATGGAAATCTGATATAAACCATTCTTGATGTTTCTGTGGAGCTATGTCAAAGATTACCTCGTTTAATAATAGCTTAAATCTCCAATATAACTCCCAAACAGACTCAGTAGGTTTCTGTTTTATTTATTTCAACTCGGTGATGCACTGTGACTGAGACTTCTACTTCTTAAACTTTCCTACCAATGTTTTTTTAATATATGCAAACGTTCTCTTCTGATTAGTTGAATACTTCATATACCATTTCAATGATCTATCTCACAACTTCATAATGATCGGCTCTTTCTTTATATTCTCATAATTTATATACTTCGTCGTCCATACAACTTATCATAAAAACCAAAATTGTTCTGGATCCTCTAATCCAGTTCCTATGAAAACAGGTAGCTTAATATCATAAGCCATACCTTTTCTTGGGGGGCGAGGAGTAGGGGGAGCAGGAAAACCACAAACACCCTGGCTATTACTAGATTATAGATTCTATGAACTCTCATGCTGGAAGGGGGAATAATTTTAAGTTACCAGGTGGCTTTCATTTCTTTCGCTTTCAAATTCATTCAAAAGAGGACTATAATCCATTTCTACAAAGGTCTTCGGGTCTTGTCCACGAGATCTTTCTAGTATCTACTATATATCTCTTTACACTTCACATTGCGCCAATCTATTGCTCACATTTACTTTATCTTCTTCTAAAAATAAGTAAAATAGCAATATGATTTCATCCGTAAACCTCCCTTTTCACACAGAAGCATATTAATAAAACATTTAAGATATTTTAAATACTTAACACGTGGTCCTTTGAAGAATCATCAATTTAATTTTTTGTAGGACACAATTGAGTCTATAACGAACTCAGTAATGAATCCTCCCAAGATGCTATCAATCCAGAAGTCGATAACTCTTGAAATCCTATTGTTAGTGTTCTTGAGTCATTGTATAAGTTCAGAAGTCCACACCGTAGGTCTGTCACCCTTAAAACAATCCTTTCTTTCATTCAACCTCGATATCCACTCGTACAACTCAACATGAAAAAAAGCAAAGAAAATCTCGTATTGACTCTTAAAAATGTACTTCTATAAATACGCTTCGGATGTCAGACGAGGATTTCTATTTTCTTTATTTGCAAATTATCGCTCTTCTAGGTCTATCTAGTCTTGAATTTCTTTATTGGATGGGTGCCACATCCACATATCCCTCAAATAGATCCCGGTCCCAGAAACAGAACCATTTTTTGGCTTGATTTTAGCTGAACTAGGTTCAAATTATACTACGCACCAAAAAAAACCCTTGATCACAGGCCCTTTCAATAATGACTTGTAAGCAAATCACAGTCTCACTCAAAGTGACTATGGGTGGATGCAAAACCAGGTTTCTGTAGCCTTGAGGGATTGGGATATGTGGTATTATGATGTTTGATTACTCTTAACACTTATAAATCACTTTGCCACATACAATTAATCATAGAAACATGTCATTTACACCATAAAACGTTACTGCGGTGAAGTAAAATGCAACTATAACAACTACTACGCTACAACAGATAATAAGAAAATATAAACATAAACCATACAAAATCACTCAAAATATCGTCCACAAAACTGTTTCATTGTTATGATGAATCTTTGAATACAACTAGTCTCGACCTGCACACTAAGTTGCAAGTTGTCTGCACACTAAGTTGCAAACTCTTCCCAGGCCTCTGCACACTCAGCTATAGAGCCTTCCCTTTGCTACAAAATATAGATTACAATAATTCACCCATAAATCTCTATATCTATTATGTCTCAACATAACATTTCAACCCTTTATATACTTGTTACACCATTTTTTGGTCATCTAACCCATTGGTATTAGATGGACCCAAGTACACCATGTAAGACCAATTTTACCCTAATTATAATTGCATTCACTATGAAATAACTTAGTAAAACCACCTTTATTAAGTTGTTCACGGTATAAATAGGAAACCCCATGGGGAAACATTAAATAAATTCATATTTGTTTTCTTTTCCTCAAGGAATAATTAGTGAAACAATAGTTTAATTAATATTCCTGGTTATATTTAACCCAAAACAAGGAAATTAATTAGAGAAATCATTATTTATCTTATTATTTTCTAAGAATAATTATTTAAACATTACTGAAATAATATTCTTTGTTAAATATGACTAAATCTCCCTTAGATAATTAAATAAATCATTATTTATTTGATTATTACTCAACCATATCCTTAAAATAATAAATAAATAATTTATTTATTTATTATTACTTAACCACATCCTTAAAATGATAAATAAATCATTTATTTATTTATTATTTCTTAATCATATCCTTAAAATGATAAATAAATCATTTATTTATTTATTATTTACAAATAAAGGGATTTGACCCAAGTCAAATTATTTTTCCCTCCAAAAAATATAATAAAATATTCCATAAAATTTGGATCTTGATTTGGTTAATAATATTTTAACTATGCACCAATATTTAGACTAACTCAATATTTTGTTATAAATAGAAGGGTTTTTCCATTCATTTTTCACCTTTTGTTTCCTAAAGATCTCTCTGGATCTCAACTCTTGGTCTGGCTATTGATCCACCATCATAGCCATATTTTTCCATTTTTTTCTGGATTTTCTACACCATCAAGAGAGAGGAATTATAAATCTGAAGTGCTGAGGACTTACAAGAACCCATCCCATTGAGGAGAACAGGGAACACCCTCTTGTGTTTTCCTCCGAGGTGCCATTAATAAAAAATTCATTGGATATATTCTTGTCTTTTCTATTGCATCTATGGAGTAAATATTATTTTTTCCACTGTTTAATGTCTTCTAATGCATAGATCTATATTTTTGCAACATTTTTCTTGATCATCTAACTACATATCTGAAGATATTAGCAGTCATTTCTGTTGTTAGGGCTATTTGTTATGCGCAACTAAAGTGGTACTTTTTAGTACGCTTCAAATCAAGATTCATATTAACAACTAGCGACTCCACATAGGTTTACGATTATGACCGCTGTCGTTTTTCTGATCCTTGCATATCCAGCTGTCTCAAACCCTAGGATTTCTCTTCAGCACCTTGTTTTTTCTTTTCTCGATGTTGTTTTTAACCCATAAAACCCTAAAACGATAAATTTTTTGACTTCCGTGTGTTTTCAAACCTATTGCGCAGGTGACAGACATCAGCGGCAGCTGAGACGACAATTTTTTCTGAAATCTACTGCCGAGAGTGCTGTAAGTGTAGGTCACACTTTTTAGCCCAAAACCTGCGACCTGGACCTCCAGGGTGCACTTTACTGCCCCAAAAGTGTGACCTCTGCTGAAAACAGGTTAGAAACTACGACCTGGACTTTTTGCAGGGATTTTTCTGAAAGTTTTCTGGGTTTGTTTGAGCCTTTGTTCAGGGTCATCTGACCTTCATCTCTACCCATTTTGGACCTGTACTTGTTCTTTTTTACTCAACTAAGTGGGAACCTATCCCCCTAGGGCTTCAGTACCTTCCACTTTTTGTGGAAGAGCTTTTTCTGTTGCACGTTGTCTGAAATTTCAGAGTCTTCAACCATTTTTTCAAATATGATACCTCACCTTTAGATCCACTTCAGATCAGCTTGTTATCCATCCAAATCTCCTCATTTAGCTTTTTTTTGGTTTTCCTTTAGGGTACACTCCGCTTCCCTCCTGGAGATAGCCTTTCGCCACCTCTTTTTACAACAATTTTCCTCTGATTTGTTGTTGTTTTCTGCACCACTTTCCAGTAGATTTTGTCCTTTAGATCCCTGTCCCATCTGACCTTAGATCTATTGGCTATTTTAGTGTGTTTTGATTAGTTTTTTCACTCACCTATAGACTAGTTGTTGAGAGGCCCACCTCCTTGGGTTTAGATTATTTCATTATTAGCTGTTTATTTTATGTTTTGCAGGCTTATATACTGTCATTTGCAGGTTATTTACAGCTATACATCACACTTTTTTCTTTTTCTCTACAAATGTCTAGGTTTAAAAATTAAAATTTTCAAACTTTTACACACACCCTAAGTGAAAAATGGCTTGGTTAACATTGCCAAGAAAATACTCTAAAACATTGAAATCAATTGATCCTACACCTCTCTTTCCTTGTTTCGACATTGTAATTAGATGATCCTGCACCTCCTTGGCCTTGTCGGTCTCTTTTTCCTTTGTGCTGTGTTTGTGTCGTCACCATTGCGCCACCAAGGCATTCATCCTAGAGACTTCTTGGCCTTCATCCTTAGTTTCCGGTAGGGAGACTTACTCCTCCACACAGGATTTGAGTTAGTCCTCAACCGAGTCCACACTCCGACTCTTATTCTGGTCCTTTGGGTTCTCCTTCTCATTCCGCCTTCAGTTCTCCCCCTGTCACCTTCACCATGTCTGGTACAAGACCTAATACTAGTGGTAACCCCAGCCCTCCCACCGAGAATACCACTAGTGGGACCACAACGGACACTACCCTGGCTGCACCCTTGCCCCCTTTCATGGCAGGCCTCAGCCTCCCCGACTTTGACCAGTTGATAAATGACCCTATATAGCATGGCGCTAGTTGGCCTGCTATGCCAACAAAGCTCCCTTCAGACATCCCAAAGTTTGAAGGTCTTGCTGGACAAGATCCCTAAAATCATGTTATATATTTTCACATGTGGTGTTCGTCTAATTCCATTACCAACGACTTTGTTCGTCTTTGGTTGTTCCAACAAATGCTTACTAGTGAAGCTTTTAAGTGGTATGTTGATCTGGCCCCTTCCTCTCATACCACCTTTGCGACTCTTTCCCGTGCCTTTTTGTCTTATTTCCAGCTTTCGCTTCGTTACGACACTGGTACTAAGCTCTTGACCTCTTTCCATCAATCGTTTGCAACCCACCTATCCAACCATGTTCAGGAATGGTGAAGAAGAAGGAGCCTTTGTCGAGCCCCTACCTTTGAAGACCGTGTCTACATGGACTGGTTCCTTAGGCCTCTCTCACCGCCTATCGGGAAAGACATCGCATCGCACTTTCCTCAAACTGAAGAAGGCGCTCTCCAAATTGTGTTAAAATATGACCTGATCTATGCTCAGTCGGGTTATGTTTATACTGTTCTACCCGATCTCCCTTGACCTAGTGGTGCCAACGCACCAGGGGCATCTCATGTCACCGACGGTATCATTGGAGCTCTCTTTAATCCATATGCTCAACCTCCCATGGGCTATGGTTTCTCTCAGGGCGGGGCCAACACCTCTGGCACTTTTCCCCCTCCCGATAGCATGTGTCCAGGATACGGCATGCCTCCTCCTTTTTCCCAACCTCCTATTTACCACACTGCTACCCAGCCTCATTTTTATTCGTATCCATAGCCTGGTGCTCTAGCTCCTCCAGCATTAGCACCTCCTCCTCCCTTTCATTCTCAACCCCCGCAACAACTACCACCCCCTCAGGGACAGGTGTATGCACAACAAGGCGTGAATAATCCTCCTCCCTCCAAAAGGAAGAGGAAAGGCACTCAAAATCAAGCTGCCCCTTGTAAGCCTGGACCTAATCAAGGTAATGCTCCTAACACTAAAAACCAGCAACAAGGCACTCAGCCCAAGTAGGATAGGCCTCTTCGTACAAATAAGCCCTGTTCTTGTTGTGGTTTTTATGGTCATTATACGCATGATTTTCCTCTTCTGCCACAAATGCGACAGCTATGGGAGTCTCAAGCAACATTGAGAGGACAACAAGCCATCCCTTCTTTTCCTCCTAGTCCTGCACCTAGTCAACCGGTTGTGCTTACTGATCCTTTCCCTCAACAGGGATTTGTGGCTACCCAACCACTTGAGGACAGATGACCACTCAATCTCTTCCATCTGGTTCCCCCGATTACCAGATTTTCATGATGTCCTCTGATCAGCCTTCTGAAGCTTCTTCTCCTGTCCCTTTACCTTCAATTGGTACTCATGACCCCCTTTACCCTCCTGGGATGGTTCCTCCCAGCCTCAGCCATATTGGCACTGTCTCGCCTAGTCATTACCCTTTGGTCAGATACTGTTCCTCACTCCCCCACCAGGAGTGTACACCGTACCTATTATGGCCACCCTCTCTCTTCCCAACTTGACCCTTGGGATTCCCGTCTGGTACATTGACCCTCCAGCCGCTACCTCGCCTGGTCAACCTAAACCTTATCTTGCTTTGACCCTGGTTCAAATGGTCCCTATGACTTCTCCCGCTACAACAGTGCCTCATTCACCTCAACAGGAACCACCTCTTGTTGCAACCACTTCGGGTAAGAAGGGCAAAGCTCGCAAGGGGGCATCAAAGGACAAGGATACCTCGAAAATCCATGCCCCTTCTTGGCCTCCAAAGTGTACCATCCAGTGTGCTTTGTGTGATGTTGTTGGCCACGCCACCCATGCTTGTCTAGAATTTCCTCACCTCAAGTCCATGTTTAATGAGCCGTTTCTAGAATCTGATATCCCAGAGGTATATGTCACTATACCCGATTCAATCCCGAAACTCAAATCATTGTGCACAAAATCACCCTTGTGCTTTGTGTGATTTCCATGGTCACTACACTCACCTTTTTCCTCGCGTTGAAGAGTATTGTTCCTCTTTAGAATCCTTACACCAATTCGAGGATGAGCGCAATGAGTCACCCGCTCCCTTATTTTTGCATCTTGCTTCAGAAACACTTGAGGACACAGATGCTCCTGTTAACTTTTCCCCTTATGATTTTGAGATAACGGGGTTTGGTCGGAAGTCCATGATGAGACCTACCCTGATATTTTTCCTGACCTCCCTTCAGCACCCTCCCTAGTCTCAACATCAGTGGATCCTCTATCTACTCACTCTTCTATCACCCCTTGTGACGATGCACATGCAAACCTCTCCTCTCATGACGAGGAGTAAGGTCGCTTCGCCACGTCAGGTGGTCTTTCTTCCATCAGTCACCCCATCTTTTATTACGATGATGATGTTATGGAAGCAGTGACTACTCCTGACTTTATCTGTCCCCCCTTACATCGAACTCATGCATTCGAACCACATGCACCTTGTGGCCATTACATTGACACCCAATGTTTCGATAAGGGGGTACCCATATTTGAGAGACCAGGAGAAGCAGTTCTCCACCACTCGCCTAGTGAATCTAGTCGTGTCGACTCTAGTCCCGTTATTCTTCCACATTTAGAAGAACCTCTAGAGTCCCATATCACTTCAAGATCGCTATAGGGATGATACCCCTCATCATTCCTTCATATTTCATCAACAACCCAGCGTCATAGACATTATGGTTGACCAACCTATGCGTTTTCTAGGATAACATCAGTGCATTATCCCCAAATCCCACCTTTGGGATAACAACACCATGTATGCCAACCTAGAAAATTAAATTCCATTTGATTCATATATGCAGTACCAAAAGAGATTGGTAATCGTCTATTTCCTTTCTCAAACTGCATAACCATACCGAAAACAAGTGGTGCACCACATCATTAAAATGTGTTTAGATTTCCCTTTTTCTAAATACATTTTGGCATGTCCATAACATGCCTGGGGGCACCCATGCCCCTCAACCATAAATCCTGGATCTCAGCCCATAACAGCACTGAAACCCCCTTTCTCTGACAGGTCACACTTTCCAGGTCACTCCCTGGGGACAGGTAACAGTTTTCTACCCAGTACCTTCTACCTAGGTCGCAGAACAGACCCCAAGAAAGTGCAACCTAACTTTTTTATGAGTTCTAGGTACCTAAGTCGAACTTTCAACCCACTAAAACAAAAGAATAGGATTAGGCATCCTACCTACAACTGTCGGATCTTAAATTCCAATGGTAGGTTTATCTGTTACAACCATCGCAAGATTTAAGGCCTCCTCTCCTCACGATATTCACCACAGCTCCATCGATAAATGAGTGAATCTGGAAGGAAAATGCCTTATTAAAAGAAAACCCCTAATTTTTCTTTCGCTTACTGTGACCAAACCATAGCTCAGTTTGATGAACCATCTATACCATTGGAAAGATCCCACCAAGCCTCAAATGGGTATCCATTAGTTTTTTTGATTTGATACTTCACCAGGACACATTTTGTCCAAGAAGTGCCACTTCAACCTTCCTCAAAATCGAATTTCTTCACGTGCAACACTCGTACCGGGGGCACCATGTTGCCTCCATACTTGTCCACGCTCGTGTCGACTTTCGTCATGAGTTACCATATTGTACTCATGCTTTTACAGTCCCCATTGGACCCTTTTTTTTGTGTGGCAGAACCATCGAGTCACCCTTTCTTAGAGCATCCAAGTTGAATCATCATTGCTTTCATGGAGTCTATCCCGAGTCCCTTCGCATCTCACCATAGTCCTCTATCCTTCATTGCTTGGTCCCTCTCTCATGTCGCACATTATGGCCTTCAGTCCCACTATCCCCTATCCCTCGTGATATTATGTCAGTCGCTGCCAAGTCATCCATGCCATTTATGCTCTAACAAGGGAAGTCGTTAGCTCACTACTCAGTCCCCCCCCATTTCATCATCATCATTGGTGTCAGTATATTAATCACTCTACTATTTTCTCTTGTGCCTTAGTTGAGGATCCCTTATTTCCTCACCTATGGCAGACCTCCTTCTGTCGTCATCATCTCCTTCATTCCAAAAGACAGGTCTAGAGGGCAGTGTACCTTGGTTCTAGCGTCCACTCTTGTTCGGCACCTTGGATCAAGCAAAGGGACTCCTCATTGCCCTTTGACTTGATTGTTTCTCAGCTCCAGCTCCTTTCAGCATGATCGAGATCTATATACTCGATGGTTCAGTGATGCAACAACTAACATCAGTGATTCCCGTGTGTGTGTGATATGTCTCAGTCCTCATGAGGGGGTGGCCCTACAGGTAGCCCCCCACACTCTCGGATGACCTCTTCATTTCAGCCTTCGATGCAGCTCCATATATTTGATGATACCAACCACAGTCACTTGCAACACCTTCTTTATTGCATATATCAGTTAGATTTTCAGAGCCCTTTCCTGTTTACAGGGGCATCTAGGTTGTTTTCATATCTCATGTACTCAGATATTATTATACAAAGTCCTGGTTGTTATCCAAAGCACAATATGTATGTGGGATTCATTATTATGTCATTCATCTGGCTCATGTTTATGCAAACATATGCATTATTATTTCATCTCGTGGTTTTCCAGATGCCTTATTGTTTGTACTATTGCCTCAAAGGGCATAGGTATGCCTCCCCCGTCGCCTATAGAAGGTACTCACTCATCAAAAAAGACTTTTCGCACCTGCAATTCACCTCCTTAGGGTCTAGTTCTTCCAGCACTTTGGTCTATCTTACATTCCTATCTCTTTGACTTCCCCTTTGATGTCTAGTGATTGAGTTCTTACAACGTACTTCGATCATACGATTAGCTCCTAACGCTTGCATGCTAGGGGGAAATCTGTTACACCATTTTTTGGTCATCTAACCCATTGGTATTAGATGGACCCAGGTACACCATGTAAGACCAATTTTACCCTAATTGCATTCAATATGAAAATAACTTAGTAAAACCACCTTTATTAAGTTGTTCATAGTCTAAACAGGAAACCCCATGGGGAAACATTAAATAAATTCATATTTGTTTGGTTTCCCTCAAGGAATAATTAGTTAAACAACAGTTTAATTAATATTCCTGGTTATATTTAACCCAAAACAAGGAAATTAATTAGATAAATCATTATTTATCTTATTATTTTCTAAGAATAATTATTTAAACATGACTAAAATAATATTCTTTGTTAAATATGACTAAATCTCCCTTAGATAATTAAATAAATCATTATTTATTTGATTATTACTCAACCATATCCTTAAAATAATAAATAAATCATTTATTTATTTATTATTACTTAACCACATCCTTAAAATGATAAATAAATCATTTATTTATTTATTATTTCTTAATCATATCCTTAAAATGATAAATAAATCATTTATTTATTTATTATTTACAAATAAAGGGATTTGAACCAAGTCAAATTCTTTTTCCCTCTGACAAATATAATAAAATATTCCATAAAATTTGGATCTTGATTTGGTTAATAATATTTTAATTATGCACCAATATCTAGACTAACTCAATATTTTGTTATAAATAGAAGAGTTTTTCCATTCATTTTTCACCTTTTGTTGCCTAAAGATCACTCTGGATCTCAACTCTTGGTCTAGTTATTGATCCACCATCATAACCATATTTTTCCATTTTTTTCTGGGTTTTCTACACCATCAAGAGAGAGGAATTGTAAATCTGATGTATTGAGGACTTACAAGAACCCATCCCATTGAGGAGAACAGGGAACACCCTCTTGTGTTTTCCTCCCAGGTGCCATTAATAAAAATTTCATTGAATATATTCTTGTCTTGTCTATTGGATCTATGGAGTAAATCTTATTTTTTCTACTCTTTAATGTATTCTAATGCATAGATCTAGATTTTTGTAGCATTTGTCTTGATCATCTAGCTACAGATCTGAAGACGTTAGCAGTCATTTCTACTGTTAGGGATGTTTTTTATGCACAGCTTAAGTTGTGTTTTTTCGTACGCTTTGAATCAATATTGATACTAAAAATACTATTACATCATAGTGCTACATCATTACAATACCATGGTCCAAATACCACGAGCTCCCAAAAACAAGAAACTACGGCCCAAAACCCTTTACAAAATTGTGCACTTTACAAAAAGGAGGGGCTTCGACCTTCCTCGAAGCCCTCATGACATCGTGTGGTATATTTAAAATTCTCCACTGTGCGGTCCATTTTTTGTCGGCTCCACAAAATGCAGAGTCTTTGCCAAAATTTAGGCCAAGTTGGGTGTGCTAAACAATCTTCTGGGTAGAATTGTTATTGATGGGTGCAACAATTTTGTAGTTCCTAAAAGTGGAGCAGAAATTCTAGTGGTCTCTGGAGAAAATACCATGCTATGGCATCAAAGGCTTAGACATATTGGAGAGAATGGGCTTCAAATACTACATGATAATGATATGGTAGAAGGTATGTCTAATTTCTCTTTGGATTTTTATTTCTGTGAACATTGTGTATATGGGAAGCATAATCAGGTGAGTTTCCCCTCTGGTGCTAAGAGGGAGAAAGGGATATTAGACCTTGAGCACAATGATGTGTTTGGACATGTGTCAGTTCCATCGCTGGGTAATTCTGTGTACTATGTATCATTTATATATGAATTCTCGAGGAATACATGGATATATTTCATCAGGAAGAAATATGAAGTCTTTGACAAGTTTAAATAATTTAAGGCTATGGTGGAAAATTAGACAAAGAATAAGATTAAGGTGTCGAGGACAAATAATGGTGGAGAGTTATGCAAGAAGGAATTTGAAGAATTTTGTAAGAAGTGTGGTATAACATGACATAAGACTACTCCATACACACCTCAGCAAAATGGAGTTGCAAAAATAATGAACAAGATGTTGATGGAAAGGAAAGAAGCATGCTCAATGGTGCTAGGTTAGGACACGAATTCTAGGTAGAGGAAGTGGAGACTGCATGCTACCTGTTTAATATATCACCTTCATCAAGGTTGGAGGATAAGACTCCACATGAGTAGTAAGAAACCTAATCTTTCACATATGAGGGTATTTGGCTATAATGCATATGTACATGTTCCAAAGGAGAAAAGAACCAAGTTGGATAGTAAATCTAAAAGGTGCATCTTTATTGGGTATAAGGACAATTTAAAAGGTTATAAACTTTAGAACCCAGAAACAAGGAAGGTAATGTACAACTGAGATGTGGTGTTTAGAGAGGTGAAAAATAATATTAAACATGAAGTCCTACCAAAGGAACTTGAGAAGATAGATTTTGAGCTAAAGGAGGAAGAATCAAACTCTACAACAAAACAAGAATTAGAAGACGAAGAGCCACAAACTCCATTTTTTAGAAGATTAGTTCGAGACAGAAGGTAGCCAGAAAGGTATAGTCCATATGATTTTTGTTCAAATTTTACTTTATTTATTAGTGATGATGATCCAAAAACTATCAAGGAGGTAGTAAATTTAGAGGATGGAAAACTATGGAAAGATGCCATGTTTGATGAAATGTCATCCTTACACAAAAATGAGGCTTTGGATTTGGTGGAGTTTTCTGCAGGATGGAAACCCACTGACAGTAAATAGGTTTTTAAGAAGAATATGAAAGCATAAGGAAAGGTGGAGAAATATAAAGCTTGATTGGTATAAAAAGGTTATTCCCAGGTGTCGGGAATTGATTTCAGTGATATTTTTCTCATGTTCCCAAGTTAGTTTCTATTAGATTAATTTTATATGGTTTTTCTTGAGGTAGAAAATGTGGATGTGAAGACAAAATTTCTTCACAGGGATCTCAAAGAAGAGATCTACATGAAGCAACCAGAAGGATTTGCAGTGAAAGGTAAGAAATAATTGGTATTCAAGTTACAAAAGTCTTTGTATGGGTTAAAACAATCACCGACGATGTGGTATCATAAATTTCACACACACACACAGATATATATATATATATATAGGGGCTTGGCTTCACAAGAAGCAAAGCTTATCACTGTGTGTAATTTAAATTAATTGGTGACCGTGTTATTTATTTGGTCTTGTATGTGGATGATAAGTTGTTGATTGGAAATGAAAAAAAAATTGTCCAGGATTTTAAGACCCAATTATCTTCCAAATACGACATGAAGGATCTTGGTGTTGCAAACTACATTTTGGGCATGGAAATTAAACAAGATCAAGAAAAGAGGAAGCTCTAGTTAAAAAAGAGGAAGTATGTCAAAGTCCCTTATTTTGTAAAGGGAACATAATATTTTTTATACATTGAGCTCTGCCCATGGTTTTCGGACCATGGTATTGTAAAAGAAAAGACTATATAAGGAGTATAAGGATAGGAATTGATAATAGAATGCATATGGATGTAATTATAGATTGAAATTAAGAGTCTGTATTTTGTTGTTTTGTATGAAAGGGAAGGCTCTTGCAGCTGAGTGCGTGAATACCTTATAAAGTCTTTAGTTGAGTGCGCAGACTCCTGCAACTATGTGCGCAGGGCGAAAAGTGTTGTATTGAGAAGATCTGAAGTAATAAAAGAAGACTTTGAAGACAAATCAGTGTTCTTTACTTATATGTTTTATTTATCTGTATTTTGATGTTATCTTTTCCAAGTGAGGGTTTTTATGTATATTTGCATCACGAAGTCAGGGTTATGGTTTCTTATGAGGATTAATGCATGTTAAAGTAGCAACGTGCAATGCGCCATCTAGTTAACTAGAAGTGTTGAACTATGACAAATAGTTAGCATAGTGATCATGCGAAGGTCTGATAATTATTAGAGAGAATATAATCCGTAAAGCCACACTCCATAGTGCCTTTGGACGCAGAAACCTGGTTCTAGGATCCCCCTATATTTCCTCGGGTGATACTTCAGTCTGCGTAGCAGATTGTTGCCGAAAGGGCTGATAGTAGTGGGTTCTGTTAGTTCCCGCAACCATATATGAACCTAGGTCTAGACCCCATCAAGCCAAAAAGTGGTTTGTTGTCAGGCTTAGGATCTGATTGAGGGATATGTGGATGTGGAATCCCAAAAGAAAAGAGATTCAAGACTGGGTAGATCAGAAAGAACATGAATTTGTAGTACAAGAAAAAAAGGATCTATGTATGTCAACTGAGAGTTGGTTTCAGAAATATAATTTCACAAAGCAACACGAGATCTTTTTCTCGTCATTTTCTAAAGAGCTGCATGAGTGGTTATCAAGACTAGCTGAGAAAAAGACTTGCTTCAAGAATGATAACCCTACTGCATGAAATCTAGAGCCAATAAAGCAATTGAAGGGATTGATAACAAGATTTAAAGGGTTGTTGATTATTGGATTGATAGTATTCTTGGAGGCTTTATTACTGAGTTTGTGATCTATTATCACGAAATTGATCTTGATAGGCTACTCATCAATCAACTTAATGTAACTCTTTCAAACCACTTTTAACTGAAGATTAGCCTCTTTAGTTTGAGAGGGCTCTCTCAAAAGGGATTTATGATTTTCAATAGAAATACCATTATTTGGCTAACTCTATGAACTATGACTTGGTTTTGATTGATTGCAAGTTGAAAAATAAAAGGCTTACTACCATTGGGCTATGGGGTCAACATCAGTAGAATTGATGACAGTAATTCTTCTCATGGAAGCTGAGGAAAATAGAGGTTTTGATAAGGATGGTACATACACACAACATAGGAAAAATAGATTAATTTAACCTCTAAAGGAAGTCTGAGCATGATAACATGAGTTCTGAGCAATTAGAGCTAAAAATCACTGCAGATGATTATACATAAAAGATATAGATAAAATAAAACATCAAACACCTCATTCGAATCTCACGTATGGAAGTAAAATATCATTGTATATTACTAGAACTGATAAAATATAATAGAGTAGAAATTTGGTGCAATATTCTCCAACCCTTTGATATTCTATCTTCTGTCTATAAATAGACTTTCTTTACATTGCAAATGATTTTCCCATGTGGCTAGATCCTCGAACTCTAACTTTGGCACCTATCATAAATGAAAACGACTTTCTTGGAACAGAAAAAGACAACTAACCTTCAAAAAGTCACTTTCCTAATAGTAATCTACTTCATTTTTATTACATTAATTTCTCTCAACAGTAAAACAATTACATGATAAAGATCACATGTTCGAGAGACATTCACCATCATTAAAATATTTAAAGTACCTCCTCGATTTAGGAAACATGGTCCTACTTTTCAGGAATAGATAATCTCCACTTTAGTCTTGGTCTTCACGTTGAGCTAGATGAGTGACACTCATATCAAGTAATGAGTCTATGCTAGGATGGCCCACTGACAAGATGGATGTCTCCAGATGGCTGATGTGCTATTTGAACCTAAAAAAAATCTTCCAAAAACCTTTCGCTACAAAGCAGAGCAGTTTAGGCAATTTCGTAGTGAATGAATTTTTTCCTTTTCATCCATCTCCTTGCCACCTTTGATGGACAAAATTTTTTGATATGCCAAAATATCTTAAAAACAACCAAACTCCCTCCTTAATACTTCAAAAAACTATTTTTTAAAGAAAAATAACATCTTCAGAAATTTCATAGCATTTTTCTGGCTTTAAGCCTAGAGCACGCTACAAAACTGCCTTATAAACTGGAATTTGCAGATTTTGTGACTTTCTTCAAAGTTTGATCTCCTGAGCCAAAATTTAGGTTCTTTGCAAGCCAGTAACCTCATCAAACATGTTTCAACTCAATTCTTCAGTATTTAGGAGTTTCATCTTCATTTACAATAGGTTGGCCTATAGGTTATTCAACCACTTTCATCCTCATCCCTTTCTTCTCTAGCTCAACATGAATCATGTCAAGATGCTCCTGAAGGTCTTCTAATTGATCCTTTAATGCTCTATTTTTAGCTTGCAAGTGTAAGTTCATCTTCCTGGAATGTTTTACCACCCCTCTTAATGGCTGTGTCATTTTCAGCAATCTTTTAGCATTGCCGATAGATTTTGAAACACTTGAGATTTGATTGCCCAATATTTTCATCATTTGGTCAAATTTAACCTTTTCAGACCTATGCTTCTCTACCTGCTTCCTTCAGTTGTTCTTTGAGGGATTATATTTCTGATTTTTCAATTATCTTCTCTTTTCCCTTTCTCTACTTGGTGACAACTTCTTCTTCTGTTGTTGGAGATAAATCTATGATGCTCACTGGCTGTACAGTTTCACTGATTTTTTCTGTCTTTTTTCTCTCTATGGCCTTCTTTGAAAACCTGGTCATTGGATTCCTTGGCTGAAATATAAAGGCAACATCTTCCCCTGCATAATCTAATTTCTTGGCAGTCTTACCCTTCTTCAGTTTTCTTCCTCCACCTTCAATATATTCTTCTTGCACTATTGGGGACTCTTCAATATCAATTGCATGAAGGATATCTTCTAGATTTCCTTTGGCCAATGTCTGGCTTCTAGTTATCCTCTTACTGCCTCGTTTTCTCATCTTATGTTTCTGTTTTGTAGGTGCTGGCTGAGGGGTGTCAGTTTCTTGTAGAGTTTCTGCTCCTATGTCCATTGGTTTTGCAGGGGACTATCTTCTTTCTTCTTCAACTTCTTCTATTATAGCTGGTGATGTAGTAGTTCTAGGTTTTAAGACTTTCTTTGGAGTGACTACATCTATTTCATACCCACTCATAAACAAAAAATAAGTCCAATATTTGTTTAACCTTCTCAATTCTTCCAACACTAACAACTTTATCACACCATGGTGAAACAACGATGTCTCATTGCCTTCTGATTTAACTTGAACTCTATCTGGCATCTTTCCCAAACTCTTGTATAAATAGAAAGGTAAGTCAAGTGATTTCTTACCTACAAAGTGCAGAAGGAGTCTGAGATGGTAACAGTAAACCATGTGGAATCTTCCTTCGCAGGTAAAATACTTTTGAATGACCAGCAATAGCTTTACATAATTTTCGTCCATATAAATCCTCAGAATGCCATTAGTTAAATCAATTCCTCTGTGTTATTTCTTGAGAAAATACTCACAATTCTGCATTGTAAATTTTGTGCCCTTAAACCATTTTTCACCACCCCTAGGGATTCCTATAGCCTGTGATATTCTTTTTGGAGTTACTGTGAGATTCAAAATACCAACCTTTGAAGCTGTTCCTGTAAAATTAGTGGAAAAATCTTTTGAAACCTATGCCATTAGGGGAATTTTGAGGTCTAAAATGGGCCTCCTAAGAAAAATTTACAACCGAAATAAACTTTATAAGAACCAATAGGATTCAAGATGATGATGTCAACCATGGGGGATGATTCACCATTTTTTAAGTAAAAGGGTAAAAAGATTAAAAAATAATAAAATAATAAAACTACTTTTTCAACTTATATCCCAATTGTTTTTCTCACATTTCGAGCAGGAGTACTCGTTGGAAGCAAAATTTAATTTTTCATCCAAGGAGTACCCATGTTTCATACTTTCGATGGACCCTACTATGCGAAAAATGAGAAATCCATGAAAAAACATGATTGCAATCACGTTTTTTTATGTATTTTTCATTTTTATTTTAACAGGGTCCATCGAAAGTATGCAACATGGGTACTCATTGGATAAGGAATTAAATTTTGCATCCAACGAGTACTCCCATTCAAAATTTGAGTAAAACATTTGGGAGAAAAGTTGAAAATGCGAGTTGAAAAAATAGTTTTTCTTTTTTCCCTCCAAAATTTGATGATGTCATCAAATAGGATTTTATTATTTCCACTATTATTTTATAATTTCCTTAGGAGGCCCATGTTGGACCTCAAAATTCTCCTAATGATGGAAACCTTGCAATTTCTGGCAGAATTGTAGGCAACCTGTCCTCTTGAAAACTTCCATAGCAATGGGGTCTTCATTGAGTAATTTCAAATCCACGGGCTCATACCTGACACAATGGCCACCCTTGTTCATTTTGTTTCTTGCAGCCATGGATGCTTTATAGTCTTTGCTGCCTTGCTTGCTGGTGACATCTGCAGAATTTGAATTCGACAGCAACCTACTTGGAGTGATGAAGCAGCTCTCCAGGGATCGATTTACATGCAAGGATAAGAAATAATATGATAAAAGGCTGGTTTTGGGTAAGGTTTAAAAGGTTAATTGACAAATCAAGTTTTAATAATAGCACATGCAACAAAAAAGAATCATGATTACATCAAATATGGCTATGTACATTTGAAACTTATCATAACAACCTTGGCAGACCTCAACCTTTAATCATATTATTATAAAATGACACCTCACATCACTCTAACAATCTTGGTTGAAAAAAATAAGTTTCATAGTGAAGACAGTTAGACTGTTGACAGATTCAATATGAAAATATTCGGCAGTTTCGTAGCGAAATCTGCAGATTTCCTTTATAAATCGCTACGAAATTTTGAAAAACTAACAAGTGTGAACTTTTGATATTAAATGCATGGGGATGAACAATGATATGATGTGAGATTTATTTGACTGAAGTGGCATGGATGAAGGTGAACTTTAAACTTAGGGTAGACTTCATAAAAATGCAATACATCACATTAATTGACTTAGGATACCTCATCAATTTGGTGAATGACCTGCATGAACCTATCAAGGAAAGTTTTACAGCTAAATGAATGATAACATGATCAATACATCTATGTTCTACAACAAAGCCAAGTGCATATTTTTCAAAGGCCCGTGATGGAAGTACTTAAACTCATTGAAGCTATGGATAAAGATGCTGTTGTGTGAAAAGGGTTTGCTGCGAATGAAATGTGATTGATTTTTGGAGGAAGAAAAACTAGATTTATGCGAACTGGTAAAATATTTAGGGTATATCATGATAACTATGTTGATATTGGGTACAGTCCGTTGTTTGGATCTGAAAGTGAAGAAGGAGAAAGTAACCTTCTAACTCCTTGAAGTGTGTCACAGTTATACTTTGGATATCTTCAGGGCGCCTATGGGATTCCCCAACCCGCCACTCCCATCAAAACCCATCCCCATATTGTTGCTCCACCTCCACCTCCTCCATTCAACATGGCTTATACAATGAAGATTCTTGTGTTTAAAGGCATGGGATCAGATGACCCTGAGAAATTTTTGTTTGTTGCAGAAACAATATGGAGATCCTAAAACATCGTTGATGAGAATATGATGAAAGCACAGATGGTCACAACACTGCTAGACAATGCCTTGTCTTGGTATGTGAAGTAATCCATGATGAACCATAATGCCACGTTGGATCAAACAAATGTTACGTTGAATACTGAATTTAGAAAGTCGAAATCGCAATCACAATGTATTATGAAGGTGAAAGAGATCAAGCAATTAGTCACTGAAACTGTGTGGGAAGTAGATCAAAGATTCAAGACACTTCTAAGTCAAATAATATTTGAGATCCCTGATGAGAAGCACAAGGAGTGGTTTATAGCTACGCTATTACCACATCATAGATTACCATTTTCGCAACAAAATATCATAACCCAAGCTAAAGCATTGGAGATTGCGATAAAAATAGAAGCTTCAATGGTAGCGGATACCAATATAGGGGTTTAACAGATCTAGAACTATTTGGAAAGCTTACATATGGAACTCTAAGACTTGAAGAAGGGAAAAGAGGTTTATTCTGACATGCATTTAGAAGTTTGGTGCATAAAGTATAAAGCAGAGGGCCACTATAAGGATCAATGTACTATTTTTAAAGAGTACTTGGACATTGAAATGCTAAGTCCAATGAAGCCTAGACCAAGTGTTGAACCAAGTATGGGACCAAATGTATGGTGTAGCCTATTCCAGGTTGTAGGACGACACCCCACAGACTACTGTTATTTGCTGCAGAAGTATATCTAATCATCGAAGCAATTGGTTTGTAAATTTTTTATCTCAGTGGGACATGATAAAAGAAAATGTCGAAGCTATGATATGTCGATGCGGTAGACTCCTGGGGCATATTTTAAGTACTGTAGAGCATTCAATCATGAGATAGAATATTGTCCTATATTATAAGCTAAAATGCAGGAAAAGTGAAATCAACGGCCTACTCAGAATCTGCAAATGATGAGAGCTGAATTGCGTGACAAGGATCTAAGTGTCAACATAGTCACAAGAAGCAGTTTAAGTACTGGAGAAGACACAACTGAAGGAAAAAATAATATGGAGGATACATGGTTCTAGAAGGCTAATGAAAATAATCCCAGGTTTAATGTGCAGTTAGAAAGAGAAACCTTCATGGAAGAAAAGAAGAGTTTTATGAGAATTGTAGCTTCAACATCGACAACGAAAACAAGCTAATCTCTCAAGAGAATAAACGCAAGGAGGTTACTGCAACAAAAGAGTTTTATCCATCCATTATGAAGTCATTTTTGCAGACATGTATAAAGTTTTTAAGGGACCAAAAATTTGTGGAAGGATTGCAGGAGATGACTGACAACTACGTTGGTAAGGAAGAGCCACAACCTGAACAACGCAAGTGAATAAGGTGTACAGAAATTGTTAAACACACACATGGTGTATGGAGAAAAATAAACACACACATAGAAAGATAGGCATTCGTTGTGTCTTTATTACACATAGATGTACATTTATAATACAATGGTGTGACTCTTGGATTCATCTTCCAAGGTCACTTGGACTCCTTTGTGACTATTCGTCTTCCACACCTACCCATGGAGGATTAGGTATTCAATGTTCCCCCCCTTAATCTGAAGGGGTATGTGTGAGTCCAAGAAGAGATTTGTAATACAAATATGCAAAATATGCATGGCAGCACTTAGGCTGAGTCAGCTCTCTGAAATGTTAACATAAAGAGGTGGTTTAAGGATGACCACCAACACTAGAACGCAACGCTTATTGCAGTTCCCGGAACTCTTCCAAAACTGGTAAGAAGCTAAGGGCTTCTGCTAGAGGAATTGTCCCTCATATTTAAAGGGAGACCTTCAACCTAAAAGAAGGGAATTCTACAACCTGTGATGGTTTAAGGATGACCACCAACACTGGAATGCTTGATGCATTTCGTGGAACTCAACCAAAACTGGCAAGAAGCTGAAATCTTTTGCTAGAGGAAGTGCTCTGAAAGAGGAAGAATATCAACCTCACAAGGATGGTTTAAGGCTATCCATCAACCAAAGGCATGCTCATGGGCATCCATGTCTTTGGATACAACTGTAGAAATTTGAATAACTGATATATTATTCACCGAGATTCTCCTAATCACACACTATTTTAATTTCATGCACAATACAAAATCTCATCTACCATTGATCATTAATTGCGGAAATAGAAACAATCGCATGCGCACATTAAAGCCATAAACAATCACACATATGAACACAGTATTTTATGGGAAAGCTTAAAGCTGAAAACCCCCAACTATCTATATATTATATATCATAGAGATCATGTAACAATCATTATACAAAGCTCCTCACAAGCTCTCAGTATAATCTCCAATTGCTGCACACTAATCAAGCCCGATCTAGAAAATCACATGCTCCAATCTCTGCCACCTGATAGCCTGGCTCTACTGCGTAATCATTGTTGAATAATGGCTCAAAATGAACTAGAATTGGTCCAGCCTTGACTGCGCAATCCTCATTGGCATCTCCAATCACTGTGTGTTGCAAATCATGCAACAATATATTCACAACTGATAGTCACACTACTCTTTCACCTACCTCTTCACTGGTCTCCACTAAAACTGTCCATGCATTGTAGTTAACTGATGTATTTTTTAGTTGATTAATGAGTTAATAATTAGTTAATTAATTAATAATTAATTCACACCACTCTCACTAGTGTATCAATCAGTTAGACTAGATACAACTAGCTCAACTATGTTTAACTCAGTTAAACTGAACACAACTCCATCAACTAGCTCAATAACTCCACCAAACTCTGTCACATGAGTTTTAAATGAAGTATCCATGCAATAGCTCCACTTAACCCTCAGGAATAGCGTAATTCCTTCTGTCAGCTCCTGTGCCACATCTGTGCACTTAACTGAAGTGCTCCAAGAGGATAAGATAATGTTTATAGTCCAAATATTATTAAGAGCTAATAATATTCGACATATCTATTTTTAGACTGGAAATATAAAAATAGATTCTACCCAATATTTATAAAAATAGAACTTTGAGTATATCTCACTCTTCTTTTGCATGAAGAAGATCCAGCACTTCTGAGAAAAATCATCAACAAATATCACATAGTACCTGTGATTTGATGTCGAAGCTACTGAGAAAGGTCCACACACGTTTGTGTGAATTCTCTCAAGGATCGTCATGGCGCGACTATCCTTCTTGTGAAAAGTGGCTTTCACAAATTTTCCCAAGGTACATCCCTTGCACTGATATGACTGCACAAGAGTACCCTTAGGAAGCCCAGTAGAAATCTACTGCATTATCTTCAAAGCTCCATGGTGAAGGTGGCCCAATCTCTGGTGCCACAGCTCGCTATCATCCCGGCTCACCGCTCCTTCTGCCTGGCCTGCCATTGCTGCGCAGCCATCTACCTGCAATTGATAAAGGTTCTTAACTCGAACCCCTATCCTCCGGGTCTCACCAGTTGCCTTACTACGCAAGAAAGCCTTTCCCTCGCTAAAGACAATATCATATCCCTTATCTTCTAACATGGCCACTGAGATAAGATTTTTCTTCAATCCTGGAACATGCATCACTTCCTTAATTATGAAGGGTTTACCAGACTCCCTCTCAAAGGAAATGGTACCGATACCGGTCGCACTGTATCTACCATCATCACCCATCTCAATGTGCACTCCAAGATCTTTCTCATCGAGATCAGTAAACAAATCTTTATCTCCGGTCATATGAAAATATGCACCACTATCAGGAAACCACACTGAACCCATCATACTTGAGACCAAGCATGCGATCAGTGAAAAATATAGCTCAAACTATGAGGCTAAGGCCTCTCCAGTTGCAGATCCAGCAGCCTGCTTATTTTTCTTCTTCTGTGGAAAATTACTGGCGTAGTGTCTGTGTTGGTGACAGTGAAAGCACTTCACCTTGGACATGTCCTGCTTCTTTCCTTTCACACCAGATTGAGAAGCATTCTTCTTGCTCTTCCCCTTCCTTGATTTGGCAGCCAAAGTGCAATTTTCTTCATCTGAGTTCTTTGATGAAGATTCGTCCCTGGTACTTCGCCTTATCTCCTCTTGCACAAGATCCGACCAAAGTCGCTCCCATCCTGGAAATTTCTCCCGACCATTGAAAGAGTCCTGATAGGAATGCCAACTCTTTGAAAGCCCAAGGAGAGCCAAGCTCACAAGGTCCTCATCATCTACAGTCACCCCCACACTTCCCAGCTCATCCCTGCATTGGATGAACTTCGTGAGATACTTGGGCATACTGTCGCCTTTCTCCATTTTTATGTTCCTGAGTTTATCCTTGAGCACCAACTTCCTCTGGTCACTCTTGCTTTGGAATAAGTCTATCAATTCTTTCCAAATCAATAATGGAGAAGCCTTACCATGAATACTGGACACTACGTGGTCCTTTACACCTTCCAACAGAATTCTTCGACACTTTTTTGTCTTCTTTTTCCATGCGTCAAGTGCAGCAGCATCGCTAGAAGCAGGTTTTGGAATTTCTGCATCTATGAACTCCTTCAACCCATTGTCATCTAGCACCACCTCCATCCTATCCTTCCATGAAATATAATTCAAGCTGCCCTCAAGGGCATACTCCAATCGCAATCCGTTGAAAGACATCTCAACTTCGACACCAAGAAAACACTGCTGCAAATTCGAATTCCACCAGCTCAAAAACTCAATCGATTCAATGTTTTGCAATTGCTCCAATGATAAATATCACTCTGATACCATGTAGAAATTTGAATAACTGATATATTATTCACCGAGATTCTCTTGATCACACACTATTTTAACTTCATGCACAATACAGAATCTCATCTACCATTGATCATTAATTTCGGAAATAAAAACAATCGCATGCGCCCATTAAAACCATAAACAATCACACATATGAACACAATATTTTATGGGAAAGATTAAAGCTAAAAACCCACAATTATCCGTATATTATATGTCATAGAGATCATGTAACAATCATTATACAAAGCTCCTCACAAGCTCTCAGTATAATCTCCAATTGCTACACACTAATCAAGCCCGATCTAGCAAATCACATGCTCCAATCTCTGCCACCTGATAGCCTGCCTCTACTGTGCAATCACTATTGCAGAATGGTTCAGAATGAAATTGAATTTTTCTAGCCTTGACTTCACAATCCTCATTGGCATCTCCAATCACTGTGTGTTGCAAATCATGCAACAGTATATTCACAACTGATAGTCACACTGCTCTTTCACCTACGTCTTCATTGGTCTCCACTGAAACTGTCCATGCACTGTAGTTAATTGATGTATTATTTAGTTGATTAATGAGTTAATAATTAGTGAATTAATTAATAATTAATTCACAACACTCTTACTAGTGTATCAATCAGTTAGACTAGATACAACTAGCTCAACTATGTTTAACTCAGTTAAACTGAACACAACTCCATCAACTAGCTCAATAACTCCACCAAACTCTGTCACATGAGTTTTAAATGAAGTATCCATGACATAGCTCCACTTAACCCTCAGGAATAGCATAATTAATTCTGTCAGCTCATGTGCCACATTTGTGCACTTAACTGAAGTGCTCCAAGAGGATAAGATAATGTTTATAGTCCAAATATTATTAAGAGCTAATAATATTCGACATATCTATTTTTAGGCTGGCAATCTAAAAATAGATTCCGCCCAATATGTCTAAAAATAGAAGTCCATATATTTTTTCCAACTTGACCAACCATCCACAAATAACATCCTGCAACTCATAGAACATGATCAACATGTCTAAAAATAGACATAGTCTAAAAATAGACTTTGCGCCAAAAATAGCCTGCAGGCCCACTTAGTGAAGGCGAATTATTTCCACTAAGCTCATCATCTTGTTGCAATCTCAACAACAAATATGAATCTGGAATGACGAATTGTGGCTCAGGCTCGCTTGAACTGCTGTGTCTCTGGCTACAACTCTGAATATGCAATGACAAGTTGTGGCTCAAGCTTGCTTGATCTGACGTCGAAGCTTGTAGATGACCACCATTTTCCCCCCTGTCAGGTACAAGGTGAGATGATGGCGAAAAATAAACTGCAAGATTTCTCAATATTCGAGAACAAGTTCTAACATATGTCTTAAACATCTTCTTGGTTGTTGATGCCCATTTCCAAGAAGTTATCCATCCAAGATGAATCTTTGTTCTTGCAGGAGGCTTGTTTCTGAAGCATCTATGTGAAGAATGGGTGTGCTGACCATAGTGCTTGCATGGGTGAAGATCAAGAAAGTGATCTTTCATATGGCCAACTCGATCATAGTGTTGGAATTTTACAATATGTTGTTGTTGGTTTGGAAGTGGAGCAGGATCTGGAACAGCTGCAGGTGAAATGTCATAAAGAAATCCGGCACTCTAAAATTTTATGGGCTTGGAGTAGTCCAAAATATGAAAGGAAAACTCCTTGTCATATCTAAGACCAGTTCTGTGCTTGTTGTGGACAAGCTCTTCCCAAGGTCTGATGATGGGCTTGGGAAGTGCAGACTGAGCTGCTGCATCTGCATGTAAATCTGCTCTTGTACAACGAACTTAATGTGAATCGTCTGCAACTTTATATTCTTGCTGCTGATGAGAGTCTTTCTCAATGTTATAAACAGAAACAAGTTCAGAATGATGACTCTTTTGCTGAAGTTCATCTTGCTGAAGCTAAGAATCCAACTACAAAAACTCAATCTTATCTTGTGCATCTTGCAAGAAATTTTGAATATTAAAAAGAGAATTCTTGATCATTTTTACCATATCATGAACACTGGAATGAATGCGGTTATTCAACAACTCTAATGCATCATTTATTTTTTCCATTGTATCAAAAATAGAGACTCAACAATTCAGGCTCAAGAAATAAAGGGTGTCGGCTTCAACCGATAATGCACCCGTTTACAATGCGATTCAACTTACTTTCAAAAGAATGCAAGTGACTTCAAAGACCCTTTTCTTTCATGGAATTCCAAAGAACAAACTCTACTAATCAAATTATGGAGGACCTCAAGGTGTAAACTTGGACGTCTGCAAACTTTAAAATGCACAAACTTTCAAATGGAAATGAAGAACGCTGCTCTTTGCACAAATAATTTCTAAACGCTGCAAAAATGACCAGAATTTTTGCAGATTTAAACATGCCACAAAAAAAAATGGCTCACACAAGGTTGAGTTGGTTATGAATGTATCAGCTCTAATACCATGTTAAACACACACATGGTGTATGAAGAAAGATAAACACACACAATAGAAAGATAGGCATTCGTTGTATCTTTATTACACATAGATGTACATTTATAATACAATGGTGTGACTCTTGGATTCATCTTCCAAGGTCACTTGGACTCCTTTGTGACTTTTCGTCTTCCACACCTACCCATGGAGGATTAGGTGTTCAACAGATATAAGCAGAGAACCGAAAGAGAAATGCGGTTAACTACACAGATAGGAGATTATGAAATGGACCAAGTCATTCTTGATCTAGGATCAGATGCAAATGCTTTTCCAAATCATACATGGGAACGAATGGGGCGACTAAAGCTGCAGTGGTTTCCAATTCAACTTAGAATGGATAATAAAAAAAAACTTATTCCTATGGGTCAATTGTATGGTATTGTGGTAGAAATTGATGGTGCGAGTGTGTTATCATACTTTGAAGTGATTGAGATTGTTGATGATAGAAATCTATATCCTTCTTTTCTTGGATTCGGTTGCGATTATGATATGGATGGCATAATCAATATGAAAAACAAAAAGATAGTGTTTGAGAAGAATGGTACTAGGTTCGTTGTTCCTTTGGACCCCTCTGAAGGAGTGCAATATAAAAAACCAGTTCAGAATGAATACGGTGATGTTGATATCGAAAATATATTTAAGATCACTGTGTAGGAAACATATTGGATCAATCCTACTTCTGATGGAAGGATATGTTGTGAACATGATAGATAATGTGTTTGAGACTATGATGAAGAATTTGAGCATTGGCAGAATTGATTGCACGAAGTTTCTACTAAGCGGCGTGAATATAATTACTAAATTTCTTCCCCGCGTCACATCATAGGTACATGAATTTACCTATTATGATGGAAATGGGGATGTTAATTTATTTCTTGATGAATTTGAAAAGAAGGTACCTGAAGAGCAGCGATATGGATCTTTTTAATTTGCTTTGAGGTCCGAACCAACCATATGGTGGGGAACACACAAGGAAAACATATGAGGGTGGAAAGACTATTATAGATTGATGAAGGTCATGTTTCGTTATGAAAACACCAGGCTCACTGAGAAATACAATGGTAGGTACGATCCTTATGAACATTTGTCTTGTTGGACTTAGGCTTGGGGAAAAGAACCTTAACCTAAATGGGTGCATATATTTTTCCATACTTGCTCAGAATTGGTATCTGGAAACTGAGTTACGCCTGTAATATTCCAAAATTTGCATACAAGCAAATTGGAATATTAAATTTTGTTGCTTTCACCTAGGGGAGGAATAAATGGGTAAGGATGCCCATGAACAATAAAAATATGAATAATTTCCATATTAATAAGGAAGGGGATCACCTTAGGAGCTGGATTTTACACTTTTAGGTGTGAACAAGGGAAAAATAGATGTGGACATAGTCAATTTTGACTAAGTCAACATGCAGTCTTGAGGAGGAAAAGATCACCCAAGTAAAATAGCTCAATGTGAACAAGGATCAGCCTAGGCACACATATGAGAACTGGATTGAAGACCCCTTAGTGTGAAAAGAGGCATTTCAGGTGGATTAGTCCCAGTTGACCAAGTCAACAACGCTGCTAGAAGAGGGAGGGAAGCCAACAAGGACAATGGAGTTTTGAAGGAGGAATCTTCACTAGGAAGTCACCTCAACAATGTGTGGGGTCCGGGGTGAGGAGGCTGACCAAAGATAAAAAGGATGGCATAGCATCAAGGAGATTATTCAGTATTCATCTATCTTTGGTCTTTTGACTACTTGCATGCTTCGGCTGTTTAGTTGTGGTTGCAACACTGCTTAGTGTAAAGAATTCCCGTGCGGGAATTCCATCCCATCCTTGGATCAACTTTCTTAAGGGATCTAAAGGAGGGTTCTAAGCTTCAATTCCATCATTTTTCTTGGGGCCAAATATACATTAACATATACAACGCAGTTACCTTCAGAAAATGCGTCTTTTCTGCAGGGGCATTTGTTGCTGGGTTAAATCTTGCTATTTTTTCTTAGTGTTTGAGGAGGAGGTGTTTATTTCCCTCCATGAGTTGTAATAAATAGGGCCTCGGGCCATTTTATGTATTATTCAACTATTGTATGTTATATTCAGCCATGCTTAATATAAAGTTGCAGTAAACTGTGTTATTTTCTGTAGTGTTTCTTTTTGTACATGTATATTGCCGGGTGTCTTGTTTCTGCTGTAAAAGAGGTTAAACCTACATTTCTTTGCTACATGGTTAAGATAAAATTCTGATCAGTATTGTTTCATCATTTTCTATAGAAACCCTCATGGGAGATCTGTTTAGCTTAGCTAGAATAATTTGTTTAAGACAAAATTTGGTATGGGAGATGTATAATGTATAAAACACGAGATCCAAGTCCCATTTTCCAAATTTATTGCATTATTTTCTGAAAATGATGTTTTTATGGTCCATAATGTTGCATTTCCTCACTTCAGGAGAGAAAAGTGAGGCATATCTCTGCTACTGATCATGCATTTGATGGCTAAATGTTCCTTGTGCATCTTATGATCTTATTTACATTGTTATTTCCATGAGTTTCTGACGCTACAACTTTGGAATATCTTAAGATATTCTATTTGTTGAAGAAAATACCTATTTTGGGATATTACAGTGGTATCAGATCTTCCATATTGGCTCAGCCTGTGGATTTTAGATCCAATCAGAAGATCAGGAGAATAGGGAAAAAAATTATGGAGAGGATGAGATTACTCTCATCCCTTTTCAGAACTAAGAAGAAAGAAGAAAGATGCATTGAAACTCCAAAAGGGTTTCAAGGAGGAGAGAGTTGTAGTGAGACCTCCAGGAGGTTTCAAGATGAAGAAAGAGGTGCATGCACTTTCTGTTCTCATAGAGCAAGAGGAGAGCAAGAATACCCCATGGAACATGAGATCCTAAGTGAATATTTGGCAGAATACAAGTGCTAACCTAGGACTGTCAAAGAGATCCTTGATATCCCTCAGTTTATCCAACAGAGAGAGGAAAGAAGACCATTCAATAGCACGATGATAAGGAGCAATAGATTCCTATTTTCTACCTATGATGGATCACCTCTATGTACAGCAGAATCTTGGGTGATGAAGTTGAGAGAATTTTTCCTACTACATCCAGTGGTGGAAAAAGAGGTTGTGGAGATCTCAGTGTTGCACTTGGAGGGAGAGGCAAGGTCTTGGTGGTTCAACCATTTGAAGCATACAAGGGTGTCTACTCTTGTATATTTCACTCAAGGAATAATCAAAAGGTTTAAAAATCAGGGATCAAATGAGGAAGAGTCCTCTTCTCCACCGGAGGAGCCTTGTACTAACACTGTCACACTCATGGAGGGGCGGCCACCTACACCAGCAGTCAGGGCAGCCATTGCATGGGAGGGAGGAGCCCTTACAGCCCTACAAGAGGTTTCCACATCTCATCAAGGTATGGAAGAATTTCCACTCTTAATTACTGCAGCAAGTCTTTCTAGAAATTGTGGGAATTTGTCTTCATATGACCCAGGATCAAACATTATTGCTGAGGTAGAGCAGCAGGATTTCACTGCGCTTTGAAAGCTTTAATGGGTTAAGGAACAAATGAACCATCATTCTCATGGACCCCTGTTGAGTTTCACATGATCCTTGAGGTTGGAGTGTGATCTTTTGGAGGAAGTCATGAAATTTGAGATGAAGTATGAGGAAGAAACTATATCATTGGAGAGGTTATCGGCACTGTCAAACAATAGCAGTAAGGGGGTTTTTCCTTTATCACCTCTGGGTCTTGATGGATTCAAGATGGTTATGGACATGAGATCTTCTCTAAGGGATCTCCAAGAAAATGCATTTAAGCGCTTCATGACATGCAAAGAAGAGGAATTGATTGTGGAGGATGGTAGCCCACAATGGAAGAATGCCAAGATGAAGAATGATAGGAGGCATCCACCTGGGGTTGAGTGGATGTGGGTGAAAAGAAAGAGGTTGATGAGCCACTTGCAAATTTATGATATAGGGCAACAAGAGGCAAAGTTGTGTTGGCTACTCTTGAGAGAGTTTGGCCATCATGAGGCATATCCTTTCCCGAAGGGTATGAGGATAGGAGGAACTTGGCAGGGTATTGGAATCATGTGGCAGCAAGGAATGTGGATGCATTATGATGATGTGATCATTATGTTTTCACCACATGGGTTGTATGATGGAGGTATGAGGAGGAAGCAGAGATTTTTGTTGCTTTGGAGGATTGGGAGAGAGCAAGAGCAGATTTTCTCTCACACTGGGCATGATGCTGCAGGAGTAGGGGATGGCACAATCATAGTGCAGGGAGGCTATTCCTTAGCCTTAGATGGTTTGGAAGTACTTCCACCTTGGAAATAACTTCTTGTATGCAGCAGCATTATGGGAGGAGTCTTTGACATGGGTCATGTCAAAGAATGGATTTATGAGTTGGCAGGAGCCTACTTGCATAGGCCAACAATGCTGTCACTTTGGAGCAGGGACTTGTTGATGGAGTGCTCCCATGACCACTTCACATTTGATGCATTGGGTGGACATAGAGGAGATGAGATTGATAGAGTAGTGGATGAATTCATCTGTTACTATAGTTTTCTCTTCTTGACTTGGACTTCCAAGCAAGGGGAGGGGGATCTTCAGGCAGTATATGGTTTATTCCTCTTCATAGGAGTATGTCATATCACTATGGAGGGCTCATTTATGGATCCTATCACCATCTTACTTTCATTATATGGTAAGAATTATTTTTTGGCATTTATTGATTGTTCAACACAATATTTGCATGCTCCTACAATTTCTTTGCAGTGCATTTCTCTACAAAGGGGCAAGTTTTTCTTTAGGCTCCATAGACCATTTTTGGCCAGCTATTATGATGGAGAGAGTCATCTACTATTTACTAGTGGGTGTGATGACTTACACATCAAGCCATTTGTCAAGAAACAACTTGCTAGGCCATTTCCTGAAGCTGCAGTGGGGAAGACTGCACTGGGGCCACTTGGGAGACTGTTGGTACTTTTCAGCACCACATGAAACCTTTGGTATTTCTTTCATTTCGATGTTAATCATGAGTCCATTTGCTGATTTTTTTCTTTCCTTTATGGGGAGCATGATTGGAGGAGGGACACATTGGATGGATGTGTTCTTGGGGGAGGAGCATCACCACACTTTCTGCATTACATGTTCTAAGGGGAGCATGGGAAGAGACATGGCCTCTACAGAAAAATATTTGTTTCTTTATGAGGAGGGCCATGAGATGGATGGGATTCCATATGGTGGTGATTTCTTATCCATCATGTATGAGATGGTTTGGGCCAACTTGATTCCCAATGCAGGAAAAGGGACCTTTGGAGGTCTAGTTTCCTTCTTGCCATTTGGGGGAAACATTATTGCAGCCAAAGATCAGCAAATTCTCTACACTTATATTAATTGGAGAGGAAGATAGTGTGGGGTAGGCTATCTTGTCTACCATGTTCAGATTTTCAGCCCACCTATTCTGCATGAGCTCAAGGTGGAAGAGATCCTTCATGAGTTGCCACCCTGGTGGGTGATTCATTTTGTTTGGTTCATAGCTTGGGGAGGAGAGATTCAAATGGGGATGACGAATCCCAATCTATATCAGCCCTCATGCGTCAAGAGGACCTTCAAAAAACCCATTGTTACCTCCATGGATGTTTTACTATCACATGATGTTAGCTATTTGGAATGTTCCCCAATAGATAGATTACACACTTGGGAGGGGCAACTTGCAGATATATTGATGGAACATCACCTTGATCTCTGGGGGATCTTATCATATGAGGATGCTACAGGGGAAGAAGAGGAGGTTCTTCAGTCCTAACTTTGCAGTTGCTTGAGGACAAGCAACATTTGAGAGGGGAGGACAGTAATATTCCAAAATTTGCATACAAGCAAATTGGAATATTAGATTTTGCTACTTTCACCTAGTGGAGGAATAAATGGGTAAGGAGGCCCATGAAAAATAAAAATATGAATAATTTCCACCTTAATAAGGAAGGGGATCACCTTAGGAGCTTTATTTTACACTTTCAGGTGTGAACAAGGGAAAAATAGATGTGGACATAGTCAAGTTTGACTAAGTCAACATGTAGTCTTGAGGAGGAAGAGATCACCCAAGTAAACTAGCTCAATGTGAACAAGGATCAGCCTAGCCACACATATGAGAAATAGATTGAAGACCCCTTAGTGTGAAAAGATGCATTGCAAGTGGATTAGTCCCAGTTGACCAAGTCAACAGTGCTACTACAAGAGGGAGGGAAGCCAACAAGGACAACACAGTTTTGAAGGAGGAATCTTCACTAGGAAGTCACCTCAACAATGTGTGGGGTCCGAGGTGAGGAGGCTCACCAAAGATAAATAGGAGGGCATAGAATCAAGGAGATTATTCAGTATTCAGCTATCTTTGGTCTTTTGAATACTTGCATGCTTCAGTTGTTTAGCTGTGGTTGCAGCACTGCTTAGTGCAAAGAATTCCCGTGCGGAAATTCCATCCCATCCTTGGATCAGCTTGATTAAGGGATCTAAAGGAGGGTTATGAGCTTCAATTCCATCATTTGTCTTGGGGCCAAACATCCAATAACATCTACATCACAGTTACCTTCAGAAACTACGTCTTTTCTGCAGGGGCATTTGTTGCTGGGTTAGACCTTGCTATTTTGTCCTAGTGTTTGACGAGGACATGTTTATTTCCCTCTGGGAGTTCTAATAAAGAGGGCCTAGGGAAATTTTCTGTATTATTCATCTATTTAATGTTATATTCAGCCATGCTTAATACAGAGTTGCAGTAAATTGCATTATTTTCTGCAGTGCTGCTTTTTGTACATGTATATTGCCGGGTGTCTTGTTTCTGCTATAAAAGAGGTTAAATCTCCATTTATTTGCTACATGGTTAATATAAAATTCTGATCAGTCTTATTTCATCATTTTCTATAGAAAACCTCATGGGAATTATGCTCTCATAGTCTTCAAAAATTTTGTAGCTAGAAGTCATGGGATTGTGGTGTTTTTGAGCCATCTCTAGCTGGGGAGATCTGTTTAACTTAGCTAGAATGATTTTTTCAAGCCCAAATTTGGTATGGGAGGTGTATAATGTATAAACCATGGGATAAAAGTCCCATTTCCCAAAGTTATTGCGTTATTTTCTGAAAATGATGTTTTTATGGTCCAGAATGCTGCATTTCCTCACTTTCGGAGAGAATAGTGAGGCATATATTTGCTGCTGATCATGAATTTGCTGGCTAAATGTTCCTTGTACATATTATGATCTGATTTACATTGTTATTTCCATGAGTTTCTAAATCTACAACTTTGTAATATCTTAAGATATTCTATTTGTTGAAGAAAATCCCTATTTTGGGATATTACAACGCCATGGCACTGCAGATTGGGATGAGTTAACTGAAGTATTTTTATTAACATTTAGCATCGAATATGGTTGGGATTGTATTTATGACACTCTCCAGGACGCTAGAACTGGTATTTTTCGGATTATCAATGATCCCTCAACTTGGGAGTAGATTGCATGGGCCGCGCAGTTGGAACTTGCCTTATAATTTTATAATATGACTGCGGGTGAAGATGAGGAGGATCCACAAAATGTCAATATTACTGAATCTAAAGGAAAACTCGAGGTTGCAGGTCCCAAAGCCAAGATACCTGGCATAGCACAAACTATAAAGACTCAACAAGTAAACATTGACTCAGAAGTGGAGCCCAAGTTCGTGAATATTGGAGATTACTGGGATGATTATACAGTAATTAAGGTTGTAGAGTTATTAGATGAATATCGAGAGATGTTTCTAACGAAGTTCTCTATATTAAAATTCATAGAAGGAGATTTTATTGTTATGCGCAGTACATTGAAGCCAAATGCGAAGCCGGTGAAGCAACGCCCACATCGACTAAACCCAAAATACAAGGAGAAAGTGAAGGATAAACTCAAGAAGATGCTCAATTCTAGCATTATTGAAGTAGTAGAGGAGTCTTAGTGGGTTAGCCATATGGTGGTCTAGAAGAAAAATACCAAGGGAGAGATAGGATTTGCGTCGATCTTAGAAATTTGAATGATGCATGTGTTCATGGTCCGATTCTGATAGTGTTCAAATATGAAGTTTTGGAGAATGTTGGAGGGAAGGAAGCCTACTCCTTTACATATGGGTTCTTAGGTTACCATTAGATCAAGATCACACCGGAAGATTGGAGCAAGAGCACCTTCGCGACTAAATGGGGCTCATTTTGGTATGCGGTAATGTCGTTTGGATTGAAGAATGCGCTGACAATATTTTCCAACTCGTAGTTTCGATCGCGTTTAAAGAATATATCCACAAATTCCTGGAGGTTTGTTTTGTTTACTGGACCATCTTTGGATTGCTAAAGAAGCATGTTTCGAGCCTTCGCTCGATGTTGGATACTTTCAGGAAGTATCAAATCTCCTTGAACTTGAAGAAATGTAATTTTTATGTGCCATATGGTATATTATTGGGGTATATTTTTTGCAAACAGGCCTTGATGGAAGACCCTGTGAAGATTGCTGTCATTATTAATTTGGAGCCACAGAAGAATTTGAAGCAGCTACACACAACGCTCAGACATACGGGTTAATATAGAAAGTTCATAAATTCCCATGCACAGATCACTGCACTGATGGAAAATATCTTAAAGAAGGATGCTTCATTTTGATGGGACGAAAACTATTGGGCCTTAGAAATTCCATAATTTTCACCATATAATATTACCATTTATAATGAATATTCCTGCACTTTCTACCATATTCATATCCATTTTCTGTAGCTCATGTGTAAAACCATCCTTTTCATCTCATGGTTAAATATCATTAGTTTTCTTGAATTTTTCATGATTAGAGATGATTTAGTCATGATTTTCTAATGACAGTTTCTCTAAGTTCATTTGTCATAGGGTTCCATCGCTGAAATTCTTCACAAATTAGTTAAACTAGTTACTACATGTTGAGTATGAAATAAAATTGATGAAGGTGAAAATATTAAATTTGTGATCAAAAGGTAAATAATCTCAACATTCCAAGACTTGGATCATGTTCGAAATACCCTCTTTCAGGTAACCCTGAAACCGTTCAAAAGAATTCATCAACAAGAGGAAGTTAGCATCAAAAAACTTCTTAAGTATAGAATCATTTCTTAAGTACAAAATTGTGAAAGATCTGAATGGGTCAGGTTGGGTTCGGTCTGAACGTGCAGGGTCGGGTTCGATCTGAACGTGTCGAGCTGGGTTCGGTTCTGAATGCCTTTTGCTGAAAGACCTTGTTCCAAACATGGAAGCGGTTCCTCCATCCATGCATTGATCAGAATGAAGCCAACCATAGGCTATTTGAGGGCTCTCTAGAAGATGGGATATGACCTTCTTTAGTCTGCTGTTATACTTTCTTTTGATAGCCATACTATGTTTTTATCAACAATCATATATAAGTGGATTCCTTTTATGTACTCAAAGGCGAAGAAGAGGGGAAGAATAGATAGAGGGAAACAAGGTGAAAATTAGAATGAAATATTGGATATATCTTTTGGACGCATCGATGGAATGTATGCACATAAATTTATGTTTTTAACCTTAATTCTATTTGGTTTCACCATGAATTGATTGTAAGTGTTATGGTTTTGATTCGTTTTTAGGTATTAATTGAGTTTAAAACTTTCTCCAGGAGTGGCAAGGGCCCATCACCACTCGGAGACAAGTTCTATAGCTCATTTAGATCATAGGACTTATATTTAAAGTGTGAATTTTATTGAAGGAATTATTGTGTAAAATCCAAATTCATTTATGTACTTAAAATTTTGTTTTGTAAATCTAAATCAAATATCATAGAATTCATTCTCAAATGCTCAGGAATATTTAGTTTTGAATGCATTTTATTCTGATCCAATACAATGAGAACATGATGAAATTATAATTACAACACCGTGCACATTACTATGAATTTTCTGTGTTAAGTACAAAATCAAATTTAATATTGAGCGTTAAGTACAAAATCAGATTTAAGGTTCTTGCATTGAGTATAGCTAGTGTGAGATTATGCATTTCATTTACAAATTTGAAAGTAGGGTTTCCAGCTTTGTTTTGTGAGTGATGTATTTTAGTTTGAATTACATATTACAGATAATTGATAGTTTAAGAACTATTCATAGCATAGTCATTTCAATTCCTTGCATGAGATTTATTTGAGTTATGGTTTGATCATCATTGGAATAGATCATAGAACATCCCTTTTTTATTTTATAGAATGCATATAAGAATTAATTGAATTTTCCTTTTGGTTTTCAAGCTTTGTAGAATTGAAGGTCTAAACTAGATAGGATTAAGAGATAAGTTTCAACGCTTATTGTTTTGTGTGATCCTGGGAATTAGATTAGTTGTAGTTGAATTGTTTTGAGAAAGAGTAGACAATATAATTATTTGTTTTGAGTTGTAGATTTCAATTCAAGTTATTTTAAGTATTGGATCAAAATGCCTAAGTTGTGATAAAGTATGTCTTAGGTTACGATATTTTAATTTTTGAGCAGCTTGAAGATTAGTTGTTTGTTTGCTTTACTATTTTAATTAGTTAGTTTAATATCTAAATAGAGTAGTGATTAAGGTTTGGATTTAGTTTGATAAGCCTCTTTGTTTCAGTTGCGATTATGTACTTAAACAATAAATTTATTTTCTCACTCCAGTTTAAGTTATATGCTCCGATCTTGCGATACCTGCGCTTGTGCCTCTAAGTCTTATGACCCCGGATTGATAATTTAATGTTGGAAATTATAACACATACAATTTCCCCAACAATGACTACCAAAAGAGCCTCAATGTGCTGAACAAAAATATGGTAGCTGAGCCAATTTTAGTCTTTCCAGACTAGAAGAAGGAGTCCCACATACATGTCGATGCATCCTGCATAGCTTTGGGACCTGTGTTAGCGCAACCTAGAGAAGGAGATCTTGATCACTCTATAGCCTTTGCGAGAAGAAAATTATCTAAGGCAAAAAGGAATTATTCCACAAAAAAGTGCGAAGGTTTAACGATGGTATATGTGCTACAGAAATTCAGACACTAGTTGTTAGGAGGTCACTTCAATATGTTCATGGATTATTCTGCGCTGAAATACTTGGTGAACAAGACTGTGTTGGGGGAATATTTGCAGATGGAAATTTCTATTCCAGGAATATGATTTTGAAGTAATAGTTAAACCAGGATGTTTGAATGTAGGTCCTGATCATTTTTCCAAGATCGATATAGGTGAAGAGACAACAAATATTGAGGAATGGTTTATTGATGTGTAGTTGTTTGTGATTCAGGTTGCAGATGAGAATTTTTTAGATATCATTTAGCTTATGACTACGAGAGTTACACCTATGGAATATACTATGCATTAAAAGAAAGAGCTAGTAGTTAAGGAAACATATTTTTCTCTAATTGTGAGACATCTATATAATATGGGGGCCAATGAGATATTGCAAAGATATTTCCCTGAGCACAAGAGACAGAACATTTTGGTGGAAGCGTGTGGCAAAGTTGCAGGAAGGAATTACACAAAGAAATACACCGCGCAAAATATTTTGAGGGCTGGACTTTTGTGACCCATGGTGCATAAGGATTCCAAGGAGTATTGTATAGCTTGCGATGTTTGTTAGAGGATGGGAAGTGTTAGTCATCAGTATTTTTCACCTGTTGATGACTATTTGTTAAAGACAAGTTTTCTAGCAGCTGATCTCAAAATTTGTCAATTCTGCCAGCTGGTAAACACCCATAAACATGTTTTCCCTCCTACCTTTTCAATCATCCCATGACGATATAAAACCTCATTGTCAAGCCCTATCTAGCCTCAACCATACTATCTTGTCCATCAGCTCCAAAGAGAACAATCCAAATCTGTCCAAGAAGTCCCCCCTAAGTTAGGTAGTGGCGCCTTAGGAATTTATCCCTTGGAAAACTATCCTAAAACCAAAGAACCTCTATCTATTATCAACCAATCCTAACAGACCTTCCTATTTTGCAAATAAAGTTTGGTTACACCCTTAAGTCATGTCATTAACAAGCCTTGAAGTCTCAGTAATACATATGCCATAGGTCAAGTTGATATTAGGTCAATGTACAGTGTTTCAATGTCTTTGTCAAAGAGCAGAAGTATACTAGTGTTCTAGAAGATAGTATTAAACTCAACATGAGAAGATAGTTGCTTCTCATGTGGTTTTGAGCCTGGGATGCAAATGCTGGACAGAGAGTTATCTCACTAAGCTCTTGCAATCACAGTCAAAGGTTAGTGAATTATAAATGACAAGAAATGCTTTGCAGATACTGGCCAAATTTCTTGTGATGTCTAAAGAGGCACAAAGGTATTTGAAAATCAGAATTACATATCTTAGAGAAATGCCCATCATGACTTATTGTAAATTTGTCATCTTCATTTGCTTAAGCATGAATAGGAAGTGAAAGGAAAGATAACACTGTTTGAAGAGCTGATGAAATGGCATCACTGAGAAAACCTCCTCCATAGATGAGCAGAGGGTTGAAAGGCCGAGAAAACCTCCTTCATTTTACAAGCAGAGGGTTTCGCATTGTGATAAAGGCCTCCTTCATCTAATAAGCAAAGGGCCAGGGACAAAGATTGATTTTAGGGCTTTCACTGACTGAAAGGAAAATTTTAAGAGCAGTGGGAGACAATTGAAAGCTTCTGAATAGAAAATAGTGTTAAAAGTAGAGGCAAAGCAATGGTGCTTTTCAGATTTTTTACATGAGTTTCACTGTTAAAAGGTAGAATTGAAATGCAGTGTGAAGCTAATAGGGTGATTATCAATGAAGAAATATTGTTAAGAAAATGGCCAAGGAAGTAAAACAATCTTGGTCTCAAACTAACTTCTGCTAATCAAATACAAAGAAAACCACTAACAGTGTGTTCATAAAGCATTCTTCACTTGGTTAAAACAAGGGTTGAAAAGAACCCAGGAATTTGTCAAAAAAATAGGCCTCCTTCTTAACAAGTAGAAGGCTCACCATTGTGTAAGGGTGAAGAGCATTCATTTTCAGTATGGCTTAGATTTCAAAGTGACTGCTGTCAAAATGGTAAAATGAATGAGAAATTCATTATTCTTATAGAACTCCTTCACAGAGGAACAAATGGATAGCCTTCCCATGTTTACATTTCAACTTCAGCTTATCATCCCCTACCATATCTCCGTAAAAGTTGAAGACTGGATTACTTTGTCAATATAAGTTCAGTCAGTTGCCTTGATGGTGGAGACTTTTTGTATCATATTTTTTCACTTACAGTTTCAAATGAGTTCCTTCACCCACAGTAAAAAGAAAGGCTCAAAGAGCACCTAACAATTCAATCAACTTCATGGTGAGCATGATCATCATCAGAACACCAGGAGCAGAAGCTGTCAAAATAAGTTTTAAAGTGGTAAGTTATCTTCTTGCAAGAATGGTAGAGAATGCCTCAGAAATCATTGGTATGTCTTTGAGCAGAGTTTTTCCTTTAAAAAGGTCAGCAATAGGCAGATGTGACAGAGTTTCTTTTTCAATGAGAAACATTGAAGAGGAAGTAGAAGGGTATTTCCTTAATGATAAAAACATTGAGAGAGATGTTGGCCATCAAAATGGATTTTTCACTTTGAAAAGGGGTCATATGTATGAGGATCTCCAAAAATGTCATCCAAAACACTTTAAAAATTCCTGGTCGAAATATTGGGTTTATTATGTTTTGAAGATTATAAATGATAAAGTCATGTTTCATTTTGTTTTTACAACCAATACCTCTTTCAAAAAAGCTTCAAAACCCTCATAAAGCATTTCAAAGCCAATTGGCCTTTTCGCCTTCAAAAGGGAATAAGAGACCGTTGCAAGCCCATTTGCAAAGTTTCAAAAAATGCAAACAAATGTTCAAAACCGCTCCTAGCCATCCACTGAAGAGAAGAGAAAGATTTCGAGCGAAATTGCAAAGTTTTTGGAGGCTTAATACTGTGTAGCACGCCTGGAAAATCGCGCGGCGCGTTCAGGAAAATTTTTACAAAGGCTTTACACTACTTCGTGGCGTGCCTGTACTGCCGGTCACCACCACCCGAAGGCTGACCCAACACCCTTTTTAACTGCACGATGCTCTCCCTTTTGAACATGCCGTGCCTATTGAACAACCAAAACACCTTCAAAAGCATCTCTGAAGCTGCTCAACTCATCAACCAAAGGCCACAAACTATCCTCAAGTTATTTTTGTTTGCCTCCTTGGTGCTTTCGAATTTCTAAAGGGTGATTGATGCCATGATTGTCAAGACTAAACAATGGTAGGAGAGAAAACTGTTTGATCAAAATCTGAGGTCTCTGTTGCCATAATTTCCAAATATTAGTATAATAAAAAGGGGTGTGTTTGCATTAGTTTCAAAAGGCCTAAAACTGCCCTTAAAAATAGTGATAAGCCATAACACTAATTACAAGGCAAAGAAAAAACATAGTGGTAGAGGGTTTTCAAGTTGCTAAAGGTGTCCTAGCAGTGGTCAAAACAAAATTAATCCCTATTGGAAAAAATAACGTCAAAACAATGTTTAAAGGGTGAGGATTTTGGTCCAAAATTAAAAGGTGTTATTGCTATAAATGCCAAGAGAGAAAGATTTACTAGAGGGCAGTATGTTTGAGCAAACTCAAAGTGTTTTGTTGCTATGATTGTTACACATTTTTACAATGTTGGGTGGATGTTTTAACCATCTAAAAAGACCCTAACTGCCTTCAAAAGACATTGGTGTCCTAGCAGTGGTGAAAACAGTGTTTGTGAAGGGAAAACAATGATCCTAAGGTAAAAACAGTGTTTTGTAAAGTGAGGCAGTACTCCTAAGGTGAACATAGTTTTTATAAGGTGGAAGTTTGATCATTATAAAATGCTTCCTCTGTGTTATGAAATAGAAAACTAGTGTTGCCTCCATTGTCCCATAAAGCAGAGTGTGGTGAAAGATCTTTTAACTCAATTTGAAGCTGTTTGGCTTACCTTTGTATAGAAACCACTAAACAGCAGAAGAAGCACTATTTTAGGAAGGGAGTTTTTGTTTTTATCTAAATACAAGACTGTTTTGCTTTTGTCAAAACACAAGGAGATCACTATTCTACAAAAAGCCACCATTACCTCTTTTTCAAATCACCTTGCCCAAGCACAGTAATAATTTGACTGTGTGCTTTTTATTTGATAACTATTTGTTGATTGGCATAAAAAGGGACAAAATAGTGATTTGTAAGGAGAAGAAATTTGGTGTTAAAGAACCATTTCACAAAGCATTTGAAGTAGTTGTCTTGGTCAAACAATGACTGATAAGCAAGACAGAGGTGTGCGCTTGAGAAAACATTCCAAAGGCCATTTGAGACAGCTTGGTGTTGCAGAGAACATTCAAAACAAGATGCCCCCCAGGCAAGACAGTAGGAGTGGCCTGCATAAGAGATTTGAGCTTGTTTCCACTGAAGAAGTGAATGCCCATCCATCAGTCTTGTTTAATTTCCATGAGGTTGGGTGTCTAGATTTTTGTCAAAGAGTGCAAGAGGTGAAGAGCTATTCCCCTTTAACACATCTTTGTGCTTTGAGGTTTCAAGAGAAGCATTTTCAGCTGGTAGGCCTAGATTTCAAATTCTCTCCAAGGTCCATCTCCAAGGCCACCAAAATCCCTTATATAGGGGAGAAGTGGTTTAAACAAAGCCACCTGGACTCAGAAGAGTCCAAGCCCTTTCTGAAGCCTAAGCATAGAGATTCATGTCCATCCATTTTCCCCTTCTCATATCTATTAACTAGTTATGCCCCCCTCATGAAGATCATCATGAAATACTTCACTTGCAAGGGAATATTCTCCCAAGTCTATGCCTATCATATCCAATTGCTCATGCATTTCACGAGGGCCAAATTTCTAAATCTCCCTTTCTTCCTACATAGAAGTATTGATAAAATGGCCTCCACTATTCAGAAAAAGCCTTCTTCTTAGCAGATAGCCTGCCTCTTCCATCACTCCCTCATCAAAATTATCATTCTTTATCAACTTGAGAAGAAGGAAGTCACTTGGGATAATTTCATCACACATCCGGATTTCGCCACTGTCCCTTCATTTCATACATCTCCTTCACCTTCTACTCACCATCCTTTGCCTTCTTCTAGCAAACCTATTCCCAAGAAGCTCAAGTTTACCATAGAACAAGAAAAAGAGCATTATGAGGAAGAAGAGCATGAGCAAGAAGAGGAAAGTGATGATGAGCAACAGCATGATGAAATAGGGTAGCAAGGGGATGATGAGGAAGATGGTGAGGAGTAGCATCATGATGAAACAGGGCAGCAAGGGGGAGAAGACCACAGTGAGGTAGAAAAACAAGGGGAAGAAGGGCATGATGATGAGCAGCATGATGATGAGCAGCATCATAGTGAGGCAGAACAACAGACTCCTGAGCATGATGAAAAAGGACATGATGATGAAGGGAAACATGATAAATATGTGCAGCACAGTGAGGGTGAGCAGTCTCATGAAGATGATGAGAAACATGATGATGAACAGCTGCGGCACAGTGAAGAGAGGCAGCCACATGTTGATGAACAACAACCTCATGAAAAGGAACAACAACACGATAAAAAGGTGCAACACAGTGAGGAGGACAGCCCTAAAACAAAAATTCACAAGGACATTCAAGGCATCCATGAAGAAATCCAAGACAGTGGCAAGAATGATGAGCAAAGTGACAAGGGTAATGAGCCAATCGAGCATGTGTGATCTGCCTCTTCTAGGCAAGGGGCCATGCTCTCTTCTCAGACAGTGGCCAAGCCCCAGAAATCAAAGAAAAGGGTGCCTAGAGTTGTAACTCCAAATGTGACTAGGGCACTCTGAAGCAAGGGAAAATTGCCCAAGAAGCCCATTGTCGAATTTCCCAAGAGGAGGAAGACTAAAAGGGCCACCCAAAGCATAGGAAGGATAAGGAAGAAAGAAATCATGAAAAGGAAGGGGAATTCGACATCATTCAAATCCAAAGTGATGATAGTGAAAATGAAGCCCAGATCCTAGAAAATCTCTTGATCAATAAAGAAAACCAAATTTATGCTTTGAGGACTAATCTTGATAGGGCTAGAAACTTCAATCACTTTTTGCAAGTTCAAAACAAGTAGATGAGTGTCCATATGGCTGTATATGAGACACGGGCCATCAAATACAAAAAGGAGGCCTCCAAAGCACAAATGAGATTGGAAGAACTCATGGGTGAGTTCGATGAGAGTGAAGGTGAAGATCAGCCCAGGAGAAAGAGGCCAAGAACCATGGGGCTCAAAAAGGCCCTTGAGAAACAAAAGGAAGAAGAAGATGCCCTTCTCCAATCTACCCCTCTCACTACATTGTTCGAACAAGAGATAGAGAACAATCGGGAAGCATGGCTTGAGAGAGTCAATGATCACTTGGAGAAGAAATTGGAGAAGGCAAATAGAGACTTGGACCTTCAATGGAGGATGATCGGGCATTATAAAAACCTCAATCAGTTTGCCTGGCGGAAATTGAAGGCCGCTCAAGAAAAATTCAAGGAGGCTAAAGGGAAGCGCCCATCATCAAAATTGAGGAAAGACACCTCAAGGCTCCAAATTGTGGCCTCAGCTTCACAACATGTTTCTAAAAACCCTTGAGGGTCATGCTTGCCTAATTTGGGTGAAATTCGACAAATTTTTGTTTTTTTTCATTTTTGGGTTTTTGGCTAAAACTCATGGGTATCACCATTTCAGTTTGGGGCATCCTCAAAGGATTAAAATGATATCATTGGATGCCATAATTTTAGGGGCACATACTTAGTGATTTTCAGATGAATTGAAGATCATTTGCTCCCCCAAAATGGAGAAAAACACTCGCTTTTTATACACTCTGCCCCGTTTATCAGCAAGGCCTATTTTTTTGTTTTCTACACACAAGTCTATTTTTGGAGGACTTTACAGTGGTCAATTGTTGGATCTTTAATTAAACTGAGAAGGGGGGGGGGTGGTGAATCCGTTTAATACATACATAAGATCTTCAAAACTTTCACCAAATTTATTTATAGCTTAATTTGTGAACAGTATTAAAATGTTGCAGCCAATAGTAAATTAATGTGACACCACACTTATGTTGAGAGCAGCAAACAATTAAGCAGATTGAAAGAATCACATCAACACATAAGAAACACACACAGAGACATCAGATGTAACTGGAAACCCATAAAGGGAGAAAACCACATCTTATTATCGTTGTGATGAAAAGGCAAGCTCCAACTCCCTCTCACCACTGTTTTCTGCAGGCACCAACCTACAGGAGGCTCTATCCTCAATTCTGCAAGCTACAACTTGCAAGGAAGCACCAACTCCCTTCGATTTTCTGCAGGCACCAACCTACAGGAGGCTCCAACCTCAGTCAGCTACAACTGACAGCTATCAAGTTGCAACTTGATAGGGAAGCTCCAACTTCCTCAATTTTCAAAGCTGAATGTTTGCTGATTTACCTCATATATCAGCTCTGTTCTGTAGCTTCTCTTTCTGCTCTTCTTTTAGTCTTCTCTGCCTTACACTTCTATACTCTGCCTTCTCTATATTTTCTCTCTCTAACTCCCTCATTGCTTTTCTTGCATATCTAGATGATATTATTTATAAGAATTTTCTTGTGACTGTTAGCATTCCTCAAGGAATTTGGAATGGACAGCCATATCTCTTCGCTTTCTTCCTTTTCATTTCTTTTTCAGCGCACTCAAAAAAAATGTAACTGTAGGTGCTTATTTTAATATTACAGTGGGATCTTTGTTTTTCCTCTAGAGACTTGCCAATGCATCACAACAATATAAATCAATTAAAAATATTTACATTTAATTACAATGAGAGCTCCAACTCACTCATACAGCCTTTTAGATTGCTGCACATTTGTCTTTTCTTTGACTGTGCTTTATCTCTTTTCAGCTCTGTTTGCTTTTCTGTCCTCTGCTGAGGTGTAACTGCTGCCTTTTAAATCTGGGCATATCCCAACGTCTTTCATACAATAAGTGTCTTGTTGATGTGGAAGTTCCACAAGCGGAATGAACATAGATCACAATCGTTGTATATTAACAATCGCCCTCCCGTTAAGCTGAGGCATATACATACAAACTTTCTTTTTAAATCAATTCTCAGGGTAATATAATGAAGACCTTTTTAAACATATAAGAACTCCTTTTGGGCCCACTTGACACGTTTCCCGATGAAATATATTGCTCCTCAGATTGCGATTTACCACTGTTTATTTTGAAATGCCGATGCGATGAATCGCAATTGAAGTCGTCCGATTGCGATTGGGTCCTTTGTGATTGTTCCGATTGCGATTGATCGCAATCGCGACTCGAATACTCCGATGCAATTGACCACTCCTACTCCGATTGCGATTGGTCATTGTTCACTGTTCTTTGCCGATGCGATTGGAACTCAAACACTTATTAAACATAGTTCATAAGCCCATCGGGTCCGGGCTTCAATCGCAATCACAAGTCTTTTAATATATGTTCCGATGGTCTGTTTCTTTCCGATGCGATTAGGCCGGAATTCAAACTTATAAAAACATAACTTATAGACCCATCAGGTCTGGAACTTAATCGCAATCACAAGTTCCTGTATGGACGTTCCGATCCCTTTATTTTATTTGATGCGATTAGATTGTTCCGATGTGATCATGTCGGACTTCAAATATATATCATCCATCGTTTATACGCCCATTGGGTCCGGGCTTCCAATCGCAATCGCAACTCTTATATTCTCCAATGCGATTGGCCACTGTTCATTGTATTTTGCCGATGCGATTGGGAAAGGACTTCAAACACATTTGAATTATAATTCATACATCCATCGGGTCTGGACTTTCAATCGAAATCGCAATTCTTTTAATATGTGTTGCGATGGTTTGTTTCTTTCCGATGCGATTGACTAATGCCGATGCGATTGACCACTATTCACGGAACTTAAAAACATATATCAATCGTGATTTATAACTCATCGGATCCGGAACTCAATCACAATCGCAACTTTCTGTTTGTGATGTTCCGCTCCCCTTGCGATCTCCGATTGTGATTGGGGAGGGGTCCCACCTTATAAGCCATTTCGTTTTGATAGAACCTTTGGTTATATAGATATAAAGCGCTCCGCTTGTATATATTTAAGCTTATACCTTTGTTTATATGATGCGCTGCACATATATGTAAGGTGATGGATATATATATATATATATGTATCCTCCATCGGGGTAGGCGATTCCCGAAATTTATGTGCCTTGCCGATTTATGTACCTTGCCACTTGGGGTTAGCGATTCCGGAATAAAGGTTTATGTATTATATGTAACGCCCATCGGGTAATGATTCTGGAATCATACATATGGTTGTATGCGCATATTAGGCGATTCTCGAGAATTTTATAACGGCTCTGCCTGCGCCTCTGCCTAGCTGCGGTGATGGCTTGGCTCTGCCTACGGTATATTTTCTTCTTTGTTGCCTCCATTGTATTATTTTGCTTCCTTTGCTGTTTACTGCTTCAAACTGCCTCCTTTGCCATCAATGACAACAATTCCAACACGGTTGGGAGAAAAATAATTTTTTTTTTTCAGAAATTAGACACTCATACCTTTCCAACGAGCCATCATGGGCCTCGTTTCGACATCGGGAAGGCCTCCAAAAGTTGCCGGCAAGTCAGGAGACCTTTTGTTGATGTATTTTTTGAGTATTTTTGTAAAAATTGAACCTTTCAAAAGTGAATTTTATTCATGTGCGTTTAGCTATTTTTGTACATGATAAGTTATGAAAAGTCAATATATTTCCCTTTTTTAGCATTTTTGAGATATTTTATTAGATATTTTGTGCCTTGGGCTTTGCAAAGCCTCAAGGACAAAATCAGATATTTTGGATAGGCCAATGAGATTGCAAGTTGAACTAAGAGGTTTTCCTCACTTTGGCCTATATATTCCAAAGACTTTCATTGTAAACAAGGCTGAACTTGATGAATAGAATCAATATATGGTCATATAAGCTTTGGAAGAAATACTTGTCTCATGCTTTTGGATAGTTTCTTGGATGTTCTTGGATGATGAAAGAGGATTGTTGTTGGAATCCATGACTTGGTAGAATGGTATAGTGTCTCTCTCTCTATTTTGTTTCCTAGTTTTCATTCATAATTCCATGTTCTTGCTTGCTATAAGATAGTAGACAATAGATTTGAGACATGCCCTTGGAGGCACCTCAAATTTCTTGTTTCTTTATAGTTTCCATGTTTTCTTCATTCTTAGTCACATTAAAGAATTCTTGATTGCTCTTTAATAACTCAAGAATATTGTTTTCTTGTTTCATATATGGTTTTATGCATGCTAAGTATGATTCACAGTATTCCCTGCTTACTCATGGCTAGCCATAGCTCCACCCATGAAACCTCTCTTTGATTGATTAGATTGTCATTTGTTGAACCAAGGAGGTCTTGTACTGATCTTGCCCTTTGCCTAAAACTATGCAATCTTGTTTCCAAAGTGACCAATAGCTTGAAGTATTATGTTTAGGCGTTCCTACATAGTGATTTGAGTTGTTTGTCTATCTTAAGTGTATTTCCCCAAAGTCTGATAGCCATTTCCTAAAGTTAGAGAATCATATATCTCTATGCATGGCTTGAATGTTTATTTCTATGCATTGATCAGCTTATAGTTACATTTCTCATGATTAATGGTTTTCCCTACCATGTTTATGTCAGCTATTAAACTATTTATGCTTGAAATCCTTTGTTATTCACAAATTTAATGTCCATCTCACTCCATTTTGCCCAAAGATCCATTTTACCTCGAATCAAATCGGCCCTTTAACAACCTTGTATCACCACCTAAAAGCTCTCTTGACCTTTTCGACCCCATATCCCAGTTGATCTGACATATTTTTACCTATCTTATGTCTTTGATCAGTTCATCCCTCACAACCTAAAAACCAAAACCAAAAACCTACTTCATAACTAGCCTAAAATCAGAACACAATAAGCAAACACATAGATATCCCTTACACAAATAGAGAGAGCCCTCTCTGAGTCCAGGAAGGCTAGGTCCTCGGGCTCCAAATATTGGTTTGATGTTACATTGTCATCTGGCTTGCCAATCAACCAAATCACGGGACCCTAACACAATACTAATTGCATAAATTCAAATATTTTATTTGAAAGGAGTTCATGTTTGGACTAAATATTATCTGTTTTAAGTCAACCTCATAAAAGGCTAAGCTAGTTTGAGGTAAATTGATGGATGAAACATATGTTAAGGTGGTAAGAAACCACCCTGTAAGGTAGTAAACACACTATTAGAACAAGACGATATAGTTTTCCAAGAGAGTGCAGTGAAAAATTTCAAAGTTTGATCTCCATTGTTACCATAGTATAATCAATATAGTACCTAGGGAGGACGAGAAAATAACGAAATGGCAAAATTCTGATGATGATAATAAATCTTAGTTATCATAATCAAATTATAATATTGGGATCGACAAAATAGCACCAAAGGTGAGTGAGTGGAAGTTTCACAAAGCAACATAAGAAGTCAATGACATTAGATTAAAGAGTGAATCTATAATAAAATTGACCAATTATAGGATAATTTATGTGCATAGAAACATCTATAATAGTTTCGCCCTCTAGTGGGAGAGTCACATTATAAAATTTTCCTTAAGTGACTAACTATCTCCATGGATTATGGAGATCATGGAGTATGATTAGGAAATTCTATCTGTCAAGCCTTAAATCAGGAAATGATAAGTAGATAACATTCGATATCCACTTTATTGAATTTATTTGTAGGGTCTTACCCAAGTTGGGGAATAGTAACGACATTTCCAAGTATAATAATTGTATGCATTAAGAGAAGAAAACTAAAACCATGATGACTAGAGGTGAGTAAACAAAGTCAATTTGATAATATGTTCTTTTTCAAATTGAAGTAGACATGAAATATTAAAAATATTTGGTAAACGGAAGTGAAGGGATTTTTTCTATCAAGAAGAATTTTCTTAAGGATATGAGCAACATGATTGATAAGGGTCAAAGAAATGACCTGTAAGGAGTTGTGAACATTCCTAATTTGTTAAAGATAACAAGTGATAAACTAGGAAAATGGTTGAAGGTAAATATTAAGGATAATAAGTATACACCGTTAGAAAATAAGATACATTGGGTGATAAGATGAGACCTAAGGACGAAAGAGAAAACGATTAATGTGAAGAATAAGGAGAGGGTAAACCAGTGATGTGTTATGTGGTTGGATTAAATGATTCAATATAATAGAAATGAAACAATAGTTTAAGGAATGATGGTAAAGCTAGTAATATCCTAGCTAGAGTTAAGACTCTAAAGGGTGAAACTTGAAAGTAAAGAGACTATATCAAAACTGTAACATACTAGTATTGTGACTATGCATATCTTGTAAATTGTGAATTTCTTATTGAAAGAGGAGGAAATTATTATTTGTCAACAATTGACGTCTTGTTGAAAACATGACATTCTTAGTAGACCAAGTATAATGCAAAGTGAATAATGCATTTTCAAGCAGTGACAAATTCCTTCTATGAAAATAAACCTCTCACTAAGGGATCTTTAGAGTAGTCAATTAACTCTTCCTCCTTCTCCAGCATAACCCTAATGATTAGCCCTGCAAAACGCTACTCCATGGCTTCTAGATTTAGGCTGAAGATGAGCTGAAATAAAATGATAAAGAAGTTAATGCTATTATTATCTCTTGGAATCCAGGTTACAGATCAAAGATAATTACACTTAAAAGACAAATGAGTAACAAGAATTAAAAGATTGGTTGGATCCATATGTATTTTTGTGTTTTAGAGTTCTTAATCAACCTGTATCACGAAATTAGATCATGCTTCGACTAAACAGTAAGTGTTTTGTGCTCTTGTTTCAATTCATTTCGTTTCTATATATGCAAAGGTTGGAACATCCTTCCATTTAGATTTAGAGTCTCAACCTGTGACTTTTTATAATGTTAATCGGGTAATATAGTATAGAAAATAGTAGCTACACCCTTATTTGTATATCCATGTTCGATTATTCTATATGACATTTATAACTATGGGTAACCTTATCTTGTTTTGGATGGATACTTAAGACTGTCATTTTGTACTATGACATGTGAGAATAGTTAAATTGATTAAAAATTTCTAGTACATGGATACCAGAATGAAGAAAGTTTCTCTTAAACATTTTTGGTACAAGGATACTAATATAAATTAGGAATTATATTATGGATATGGTATCTACAATTTTACATATCCACATAAATGATGAAATAGAAGCATGTTTGGAATGTGTAGAAATGGTTATATGGGTAAAAATTTGCTTTGAACATATTGATACATATGTTATAATTTGTGGACAAGTGTTTTACATCGCAGAATAATCCCGCATGGTATACAATTGTTTTACCAAGTATGTTATATGAACTCAAGGATCAATATCATAGATAGCAACATATTTGGGAAATGTAGAAATTTTTATATGGGTAACAATATTCTTTGAACATATTGATACGTATGTTATAATTTGTGAACAAGTGTTTTAAATTGCAGATAATACCGTTACCAAACTGACTGCGTGATGACAAAACACCAAGAACAATTGAGATGCACTGAGATTTCATGATAAGGTGTTAACCTTGGTCCTACTAGGAGGGGTGGAGGTGTTGCCCACTGTTTATCCTCCAAAACCTAGAGTCATGGGAGGACTGTGTGAGTCACGCTCCCCTAGATGTGTGATGATGACTATCGGATGCCTAATGGTCCATCAGGTCGACGTAATCGACGCTGACACCCTAAGGTTTATGGATGGTTGGATTGGTAAAACTGATGCCATGGAATATTCCTGTAGAGATCGGATAGGATGGGAGCGGAAGAGATTAGAGTGGATAGGATGATTCTAGAATAGCTTGGGAACATTGTTGGGGCAAGAAGTGACTACTAAGTTGGTAAACCAATAAATGATCAAAACACAAATGTTAAAAGTGTTCTCACACATTAAACAAAAATTCAACTATGATACACCAACCTTACATGATTATACTAATCACTGATATAATTAATGATATACAACATAAAACTTAACTTCGGGACGAAGTTTTCTGAAGGGGGGGTGTATGTAACGACCCAACTCGAATTATATGGAACATAGAAATATTAGCATGCATATGATAGCTACATATCCATGTATCATGTGTACGACACTAGTACGTGCACTAATCAATTATGAAAATATACTTGGCGTCATAATGAATGCATTAGTTATATCTACCATTATCATAATATAAACTAATACTTTGTTCAAAGAAAATTAAAAGCATTGACTTATGCAAATAAATGATGATATTTTAATAAATCCAAGATATTTAATAAATCCAAGTTATTTATTAAATGATAATATTTTAATAAATATAAGATATTTATTAAATAATAATAGTTTAATAAAACCAAGATATTTATTAAATAATAATATTTTAATAAATCCAAGATATTTATTAAATAATAATATTTTAATAAAACTAAGATATTTTAGAAATCAAAGATATTTATTAAAAGATGATATTTTAATAAATATCTGGAATGGAGTTTATGTATAAAAGGAGAAGAGGGGTAAAATTGATGGGCATGGGTAGTGAGTGGGAAAAATGACCCGGATGTTGTCAGAGGAGTTCTAACTGTGTGATACATGAGCAGTGAGTTCTAGAGTTCTAACAGAGTCATGGAGTGATCTCGATTGTTATTGGAGTTTTGGGCACGGGGGCCAGAAGATGGGGACCAGAGAGGTTGACCTTAGATAGACTGGGAGGAAAACAGCGGTTTGGTAATGGAAGCTGGAGCCATGGCAGATCAGGAACATCTTCAAACACGGTTCCAGGTAAGTATTAATTAGCCAATTGATATATATTTTGTTTCAAAAATCCCACTCTGAATTCGGTAGTATGAATATTGTGAATGATTGTTAATTTTGAAAATTAATGGCTTTACACTTATGAATTTTGTTAATCATGCTTAAATTGTGAAATTATGGTTCTTACATCGATCCTCATTGTAACACAGTTCATAGGCATGTAACTGCCATATCTCTTATCATAGATAAGCTACCAGCGCCCTAGCTATTTGATTTCCATTATGTCTGTAAGCATATTTCTGTTATTTGATATTAATGAAATGAACCATTGTTTCTGTTGCATCTCTGTGCTTATGTCTATTTTTTTATTTTATTGCGTTCCTGCATAAACCCGATCACTCTCCCCTTTCGGTAGAAGGACCTTGATACTTTCTACAGTTGAACATTTCACAAGGCAAATTTACCTGTTGGTCTGAATATACCTATGTATTAATCTATTGTGTTGAACTTTTTAGCCAAGGAAAATCTACAACAATGCTTGGCAGTCGGGTCGATACTCCGGATGGGGCTCCTACTCTAAACGATGTGAGGTCTAATTAGGACTTCACATCAGGGAGACCCCCTTGTTGACGGAAAAAATGTTAAATTTCATGCATGTTATATTTCCATCTATCATAGATATTTCCTAAAGGTGCACACTATTTAACCAATTAATATTTTGGGGTTTTACCCTATAGTTTTAGGCCCTCGCTAATACTAATTTTCAGATGGCCATAACTTCTCATCTAGGAGGAGTTTCTCAAAGTGGGATATACCATTGGAAAGATCTCAATGAATCCTATGTAACCATGTTTTTTATAGGATCATTAGGGCATCATAACCTTGTCAAAAACTCAATAAAATTCAAACTCCCTTTAACATCATCTGATGAGGATATATAAGATATTATGTTATCATACTACTTCCTTTGCCTCATGAGTGATATTGTTGTTGTCTCGGACATTCCTTTGACATCAATGTCACTCGTCATTGTCAATGACAACACTAGATGCAACAGAGGGTTGATCCAATGTCACCAAAGACACCACAAGTTTCCAGTTCAAGATGAAAAACTTTAGGTGAGGAGGAGACATTATCCCCTTCTAGTGTTGCTAAGAGACCTTAATGGTTCACATAGATATTGAGGGATGCTTGAGATCAAGTTGGGGCTCCTATGAGTACATTTAGGGAAAACAGGCGTTAGAAAATTTTTCCTACTTACATGTCATTGATGAGCAACATCATTGGTTCCAATTTATCTAGTTTTCTGGAGGAAACAGACTAATAGGTATGACAAGATTCCATGGTGGAAGAGTACACTTCCATCATGAATAATGATGTTTGGAACATAGTGGCAATACTAGAGGGGAAATCATTGGTAACTTTTAGGTGGCTCTACAAAATCAAGCATGTTGCAAATGTCCACATCGATAGGTTCAAAGCATGGTCTGTGGTAATGGTTATCCCAGAAAGAAGGGGTGGACAATGACGAGACATTTTCTCCAATTTCTAGGTACCCTTACAATAGAGCAATTATATATTTATCTTCATTCATTGCATAGAGGAGAAATCATATGAATATGAATATTAGTTTCCTTAATGGGATCATTGATGACGAAGTGTACATAAAGTAGCCTCAAGGCTTTGAGGTAAACGAGAAGAAGTTCTATATATATATATATATATATATATATATATATATATATATATATGCTTTGCATTGAAGACCTTGAGTTAAATCATGATGGAGACAAGGTAGGATCATTTAGAAGCAAATCATGTGCTCAAATATTTGAGGGGCACACTGTAGTATGCTTTAATAATCCTTGGATATGGAGGTAATTTTGTATGGGTATACAAACTTGCATTGGGTAGACAATGCAGCAAATGGGAAGAGCGTCGTATGTTGCTTTAGCTTGGGACTGGTAATGATATCCTAGTTCAGCAAGAAGTAAACTTTCATGGCACTTAGCTCTGTATAGGTAGTGTATATGACCAGTAGTATATCAAGTTGTAAGGCCATTTGGCCTTGTAGGTTGATTGCAGATTTATTTTATTAAGATTTTTATCCCAAGATGATTCACTATGATAGTAAAAACTATATTAAACATTGAGAATCTAGTGTTTCATGAAAGGTCCAACATATAGAGATCGCACATCACTTTTGTTATCACAAAAGTAGACCTAATAGGCTATTGATCAAATCAATCTCATGCAACCGTTTCAAACCAATATTGTGATTGAGGCTTAGCCTCCTCAACCTGAGAGGTCTCTCTCAAGGGTTAATTATTTGGATAAAAGTATAGATGGCTAACTCTATGTGGGGTAATAAGCAGATAAATGATAGATATTGGTTGTAAATCACATCAAAAAGTGCACATTGGGCTTATGGAGTCAAAATAGTTTCAATAAAACTAATCAATCTACTTAGCATGGAATTTGAGGCATATCAGAGTTTTAGTCAAGAGATACACATGTGAAACTGTAAAAAACACAGTCAGTTTGTCTATATAGGAAGCCAGAGCATCAAAAATGAATTTTGAGTAACATAAACAAACACCACTACCATAGGATAGTAAAAAGATTCAATTAGAACAAGAACACACTAGAAATCTTTATGAATCTCAAGTTGGCTAAGTAGAAATGATCTGAAATGTGTGAAAAAAATATTTCTTATACAGAGATAGACAGTAGGGGCTTTTACTGGTTATTTCACTTTTACTAGAAATGATGAAACCAGAAGCTTCTGGCCCTCTTACTGGTTCTTCCTAAAGAAATATGAAGTAAACACTAAATCGATCTGGCAATGAAAGTATTTGTTTATGTTTGAAAAGTATTCATTAACCAAATTTTATGTGTGAATAAGCAAGTTCAAGTATTCTGCAATGGAAGTAATGTGGTTTGAAGTGAAACAAATGAGTTTTGATCATTGTATAAGTCTCATTGTGAAAAGTGGACTTATTAAAAATTACTATTTAAAGTAGTAAACTCTGGAAAATAGCAGCAAAAATGCACAGCATAACAGTAAGCATTTGTTTAAGCAGTTCACCCCTCTCTTGGGCTACCTCTGCTGGGTCCAAAAGCCTCCAAATAGGCTTTTCCCTCTTTTATTAATGCTCAAAATAATTATTACACCATGACGAAAGTCTCAAAAGGCTAAAATAGCTGCAAATTCAGAATTAGAGTGTTGCAAACAGTAAAAATTGACTATTCATTCACCTCAAACTGATGAATATAGTCCAAAACAGCTGATCATTCACCTAGCCCTAGTGGCTCCACAAGAAAATTCGCTGATAAAATCACTAACAGAGTGCCCTGATGGCTGTACAACCTATTCCAACAGCTTCAAAACGCTTCAATACCCCCAGAACAAAAAAAAAAATTGTCCTAATTGGACTTCCCTAGCCAAAGTTATGGTCAACTGAAGTTTTTGCCCAGTGTGCCCTTGAAAAACTCCACTAAATGTGGAGCACTGCCAGATAACTCCGACTAAACTAGAGACAGGCGCTAAAATTGGCACTCCGCCATAACTTCCGCCAACCTCCGGGGCTAATGGATAAGGCCACGATTCATGTGACCGTGCCCGTCGGAGAAGAGGTTGTGAAACTTGAGTTATATGCGGCATGTTTTAATGTTTAAACCATAATAATTAACCCCCGGCCTAAAATCACATGACCATGACCCTCCATGAGTTACGTGCCAATTGGTTAAGCCGTGGTTCCGAGCGGTTTGTCTTTTGCTGAGGAGGTTGGCCCTTAGGGGCTGGCCCCCTTTCGGACCCCGCCCAAACCAAATTCAAACCTTATATATAACAATGTGCCCAATGTTTAATAAGAAATACGTGTAGCCCGTTGGTCGGGCCGTCCATTTTTCTCTGCCCCGACCCGGGGTAGATCCCTGCCACGAACAACAAAATTTTATAACATATTTCGTTTGACCTTGGGGCCACGTGGCGCCCTCTGATTGGACGCCATAGAAATACTCTACAGAATATTCTGTGGAATATTCCACGAAATATTCCCAAAATATTTTGTGGAATATTCTCTTTTTAATAAAATATTTTTATAAAGTCAAATTGGTCATTTTTTGACTGAAATTGGCAAACTTCAAAGTTGAATAACTTTCTCATACAGCGTCGGTTTTCAGTGTCGTTCGCGTCTACAGGATCATTTTTCCAATATCTTTCCAGTCGTTCTAGTTTGGACCAATTCTAAGCAACGAATTTTTTGAGCATTTTTCCACAAAGGACTTGATCTCCTGATCACACCTCCCAAATGGGAAGCTTTTGGACCCCAAAATCTCTCTGAATAGTGAAACTGATAGTGTGGAGACTGATTCTCCACTCTTCCACCCTTGAATAACTGAAATCTACCCGATTTCATCAAATGGAGCTTTTGAGAAAATGATAAATTGTCTCTGGAATCAACTGATCGACCATTGCTAATATTGACAGAGTCATGATGCAAATGATTAAATTTTGCAGAACAGCAACTATAATCTGCAGAAAACAAACTTTTTCTACACTGATCAGACTTCTAGAAAGACTTAAAATATCTTTCACCTTGCAAACTATTCCCATGGCGAATTCTACCATTCTGAAACCAACTTTGTCCCATGTTGAATTGTGTGTCCTCCTTGCTTGCACTGCTTTGCTTTGACACTTCATTCACTGCATTGGCTGACCCAAAAGGTAATTTGCGCAACATAACATCATCTTCTTTCAAATACAAACTGTTATTAAACTGAGACAAATCATTAGCAACATCATAAAAAGGTGAATGCTCAAAATCTGGTCGTTTCAACATTAACAAAGTTAGAATTTGACTTGCATTAACCAGTCTTTTCAATTGACTTGCATGGAGTAAAGAAGATTCCAGCTTCTTCTTGTGTGCTCTCACAATGTACTCTTTACCATCTTTGAACAAGTGATACTTGTTTTCATGGCGATGAAAGATGGCCTTCCTGTCAAATAAGTAAGGACTTCCCAAAACAATACCTGAGATATCAAGCGGCACCACATCAAGTTCCACTGTGTCAATAAAATGTGCAGTTATTGCAAAGTGCAATATGCACTTCCTTGAGACTTGAAAATTGGCATCCTTGCATATCCATCCAAGTGGATAAGGCTTCGGATGTGGAATGGTCTCAAGTTTTAATTGTTTGACCAAGTCTTCAGATATAAGATTCGCTTGTGACCCACTATCAAATAGTGTGTCAATTTTGGTATGTTTTGAAATTACCCTCACATGGAAGAGCTCTATCCTCCTCTTTTCTTCATGAGTATCTTTGTGAAAATTCAAAGAGCTAGAACTGGGAGTTGTGTCTTGCACCACTTCTTTCCCCTTAATGTTCTTTAAAACCATGGCTATGATTTTTGTCTCATCTCCTGAGTCTGACCCTAAGTCTTGCTCAACTGTTGCTACAGTTTTCTCCTTTTCTTTGGTCTTTTTTTTGTTCTTATATTTTTCTGGTTTCAGTTCAGGATGAAGCTTCCAACAATGATCTTCATCATGACTTGTCTTTGAACAGTTCTTGCAAAATAACTTTCCTTTCTCTTTTCTTGAATTTGCAACTCTTTTCTTTCCTTTGTTTTTGAAATTACTATCCTCATCAAAAGTATTCTTTCCTCTAGCTTCTAAATGTGTAGCCTGCACACAGACTTCATCTAAGCTGGTAGGATTGAACATTAGGATAGTATGTTGAAGGTAATTGTGCAAACCTCCTATGTATTTTAACAAGGTGTCTTGACTTTGTAAGTCTACCCCAAGTAGAAGTGCTCTCCTTCTAAACTCTTGGGTATAATATTGCACATTTTGACCCTTAAGTTGCCTAAAATTTTTCCAATTCATGATTGCCTTCTGAATATGAGCAAGAGGATAAAATTGTTTCTTAATAGCAGTAATAAACTCAGTCCAAGTTAGAGTTATCTTACCATGCTTTTTAATCTCCTCTCTAGTCTTGGCTTCCCACCAAACCAAAGTTGCTCCATCCATTCTCAAAGAGGCTAATTGGATTTTTGTGTCATCATCATGCAAATTCTGAATTCTTAGATAGACTTCCAGCTGTCTAATCCAGTTATCCAATTTTTCTGCATTAACATCACCATTAAACATCGACAACTCAAACTTCACATCAAGCTTTAACAAAGGATTTCTAAGAGATGTTTTTGTTTTGTGTGACTGATTAACAGAAGTTGAAGAGGATGATGTGGAGGAAGAGGATGACGATGGAGATGAAGGATCACCATTTCCTCCATTCCCTTTCTTAGACTTATCCTTGTCTTTCTTCCCTCCTGAAGAATCTCCTTCTTCTCTTTGGTTTCTAGACCCTTCTCCAGCAATCCTATCATTTCTCTCCTGATAGAGGATCCTAACCATCTCAGTCATGTCCAAGAAAGCTTTTCTAAATACTCTTTCTTCTTCCTTGGGATCCACTTCCTCATGTACTTCTCCTTCTTTGGAAGACATGTTTGTGGCTGATTCTAAGGCTAATGAGGATGAAATGGAAGGTGGAGATAATGGCACCCTAGCCCTCCTTGGTTGAGGATTATCTTGTTCTCTAACCAATTGACCTTCCCCTCTTTTCAATTTAAGCCTAGTAAGCATCAAATTTTGCAGAATAACACAATCTTCCTGCACAAATTTCACAAAATCTTAAGCAAAACCTAGAGCTCTGATACCAATCTGATCTGAAATGTGTGAACAAAATATTTCTTATACAGAGATAGACAGTAGGGGATTTTACTGGTTATTTCACCTTTACTAGAAAGGATGAAACCAAAAGCTTCTGGCCCTCTTACTGGCTCTGCCTAAATAAATATGAAGTAAACACTAAATTGATCTGGAAATGAAAGTATTTGTTTATGTTTGCAAAATATTCATTAACCAAATTTTGTGCATGAATAAGCAATTTCAAGTATTCTGCAATGGAAGTAATGTGGTTTGAAGTGAAACAAATGAGTTTTGATCACTGTATAAGTCTCATTGTGAAAAGTGGACTCATTAAAAATTACTACTTAATGTAGTAAACTCTAGAAAATAGCAACAAAAATGCACAGCATAACAGTAAGCATTTGTTTAAGCAGTTCACCCCTCTCTTGGGCTACCTTTGCTGGATCCAAAAGCCTCCAAATAGGCTTTTCCCTCTTTAATTAATGCTCAAAATAAGTATTACACCATGAAGAAAGCCTCAAAAGGCTAAAATAGCTGCAAATTCAGAAACAGAGTGCTGGAAACAGTAAAAATTGACTATTCATTCACCTCAAATGGATGAACATAGCCCAATACAGCTGATCTTTCACCTGACCTGACCTCTCCTGAAAATTAAGCAATCTAAATCTTGACGAGTGCCACTGATGGCTTCATGACCTTTCCATGACTAAAATGCTTCAATACCCCCAGAACAAAAAAAATTCGTCCTAATTGGACTTCCCTAGCCAAAGTTATGGTCAACTGAAGTTTTTGCCCAGTGTGCCATTGAAAAGCTCCACTAAATGTGGAGCACTGCCAGATAACTCCGACTAAACTGGAGACAGGCGCTAAAATTGGCACTCTGCCATAACTTCTGCCAACCTCTAGGGCTAATGGATAAGGCCACGGGTCATGTGACCGCGCCCGTCAAAGAAGAGGTTGTGAAACTTGAGTTATATGCGGCATGTTTTAATTTTTAAACCATAATAATTAACCCCCAGCCGAAAATCACGTGACCATGACCCTCCACGAGTTACGCGCCAATTGGTTAAGTCGTGGTTCCAAGCGGTTGGTCTTTTGCTGAGGGGGCTAGCCCTTAGGGGTTGGCCCCCTTTCGAGCCCCGCCCAAACCAAATTCAAACCTTATATAGAACAATGCGCCCAATGTTTAATAAGAACTATGTGTAGCCCGTTGGTTGGGCCGTCCGTTTGTCTCCACCTCGACCCGGGGTCGATCGCTGCCGCGAACAACAAAATTTTATAACACATTTCCTTTGACCTTGGGGCCACGTGGCGCCCTCTGATTGGCCGCCATCGAAATATTCCATAATATTTTGTGGAATATTCCACGAAATATTCCCAGAATATTTTGTGGAATATTCTCTTTTTAGTAAAATATTTTTATAAAGTCAAATTGGCCATTTTTTTACTGAAATTGGCAAACTTCAAAGCTGAATAACTTTTTCATACAGCGTCGGTTTTCAGTGTCGTTCACGTCTACAGGATCGTTTTTCCGAGCTATTTCTAGTAGTTTTGGTTTGGACCAATTCTGAGCAACTAATTTTTTGAGCATTTTTCCACAAAGGACTTGATCTCCTGATCAAGAAATCTCTGTATTAAGTTGAAAACCAGTAACTTACAATAAACACAGTATTTTGCTAAAAATGTCCAACCCTTAGCATATTCAACTTCTTGATATTTTATAGATCATTTACAACATAAGATAACCTCATTTGATGCTAGATACATCGAACTCCTGCCTCTTGACACCTTGCCTAACCATATGACATGGTATTTATTACAAAAGGATAGCTAATCTACTAAATAATAATATTAGAAATAGGATTCAAACTCATAATCACATATCTATAACAACCTTATCTAATTAAATTACATCCTTTGCAAAATGTATTAACACCTGGTCGAATCTAGATGATTGGCTTCAAATCTTGATGACCATAATGCTGACCTCCATCAAAGTAGGAAACAATCCCCTATTTTCTAAGCATAGGGTCCTTCGCAATTTTGAAATGTTCTTACCATCATGAATTCATCCTTTCGAGGTCCTTTGCTATTAGGAACTAAAATAACACTGGCCAAAAATCCTCCCTAAGCTCCAGCTGTCCCAAACCACCTTTACACTGTTCAAATGAGCTGTAATAAATTGTGCTACGAAAACAACACAGTTTCATAGTGCTTTTCATAGCACAGCTCTTTTACCTTTTTTCCTTCAAAACTTTGATTTCTTTCCTCCAGGATTATCTTCATTATCATTTAATACATCCTCCCTAGCAATTTCAAGTCATAATTCATACCTTTTCCCTTCAATGAAAAAAGCTGCTACAGCAGCTTCGTAGCGCTTTTCACTCTTTTTACACTGTTTGCGCTGCGAAATTGTTGAATGAGCAGTTTTGACCAAATTTTTTCAAAGTGAAAACTATAAATGTACCAAAACTCAAAATAACATTTATTTCATCAAATCAAAAGGCCATATGAACTAAAAAACACAATTTTCATGAGGTTCCTTGTTAATTTTCATTTGATTTAGCTTTTGACTCTTTAATTATTGTCATTTTTCACCTTTGTTCTTTAACTCATCCTGAATCACTTTCAGCTGCTGCTCCAAGTCCTCTAGTTGATCTCTAAGTATTATGTTACTGGCTCTCAAGTAAGTATTTATTACTCTGACAAATTTAGCTTCCTTGATGGCTGGAACTGTCTATGTGAAAAATTGTTCTGCAATTCTTGGAGTTTCAGAAATAGAACTAGTTTGACCTTCCCACAGTGCCTTCATTATTTTGAACTCTACTTTCTCAATATTGTGCTTTCTGGCCTTCTTTCTCATCACATCAATTTCTTGGTTTGCTAACCTCAATTTATCTTCAAGATGTTGACACTCTGTCATTTCTTATTTTCCCTTCTTTGTTCTGTTGGCTGCATGCTCTACTGTAGGTGATGAGAGATCAACCACTTCTTCAAGGGCTTTAGCTGTTTCAATAGTTTCTTGAAACTCCTTGCTACCTTCCTTGAGTTTCTTAGCATGCCTAGTTAAAGGTTTCCTTGCTTGAAAGATGAAGGTTGCATCTTCTCCCTCAAACTCAAGCTTCTTTGCAGACTTAGCCCTTTTCTATTTATGTTCATATTCTCCAATGAAGTCAGCTTGCACAATGGGTGTCTCCTCTATATAAATTGCATGAAGGATGTCATCTAAATTTCCCTTAATTACTGGGTTGTCATCTTAAACTGAAACAATTGTCTTTCCTTTTGATGCCACTGCTTGGCTTCTTCTCACTCTTTTGATTTCCTGCTTGCTAGCAACTTGTTTCTATTTTGCCTCTTTGACACTCTTTGACTTTTGTTTTGCAAGTGATGGATTTGATGTGTCAATCATTTGTGTTTGCTCTGTCCTTTTCTCAACTTGTTTCCTTGGCTTCAGTTTTACAAATTCCTTTGGTTTTGCAACCACAGGTTGACTAGACTTTGCCACTAGTGGTGAAGGAGTTCCTTTAGTTTTAGGGTTTCTAGCAGGAGTTAGGGTTTCCAGCTCAAAACCATTTATAAAAAAAAAGGATAACCAATCCCTACCTATCTTCTGAAGCTCATTCAAAATCAATAACTTCATCAAACCATGATGAAACAAGGATGTTTCACAACCTTTATATTTGGATTGTACTTTGTCAGCCATTTTAGCAAGACTCTTATGCAGATAGAAAGGAAAATCAAGTGAAATCTTACCGGTGAAATGCAGAAGCAGCTTGAAATGATATGTGTAGACCTTATGATATATGTCTTCACATGTAAAATACCTCTGAATGTTGAGCAGCAGTGTTGCATAAGTGTCTTTGATGCAACTTCTAGGGATTGCATTATTGAGGTCCATAACTGCATACTCAGGTTTCATGAATTCCTTGCATGACTCCATATCAAATTTGAAACTTTTGAACCAAGTTTCTTGTCCCCTTGGTATTTATGTCATAGCAGCAATAATCTCTGTTGTAATTGGCACACTTAGCATCCCAACCTTGGTAGTTGTTCCATTGAATTGCAAGGCAAATTCTTTAGACACCTGTGTGTGGCAACCCTGCAGCTTTTCACAAAACCAAAGACAACCCACTCTACTAAATGCCTCCATCACTGCCGGGTCTTCAACTATGGCCTTCATATTTTCAAGCTCATATCTTAAGCAGTGTCCCCCTCTATGGACATTATTTTCCTCTGCCATGCTCTTTAGAAAAAAACCTGTCAGCTTTGCTTGAATATCTGAAACAGCCTCGCTTGAATATATGAAACAGCCTCGCTTGAATAGTTTATATCAGCCTCGCTTGATTAGGATGAAGAAAAAATTTGTATGAAACAGCCACAGGTTTGGCTTGACACTTCAGAGCTTAGACATTTGAATGGAGGTAAGAGAAATGAGTATGACCAATTAAGCAAGATTTTGAATTCGAAATGTCATCTCATAACTGAATTATGCCTCATTCATGCCCTATCATGACAATGATGACTGCAGCATGGGTAAGTACATCGAATCTCATCATTAACTGACCTATCATACCACTAACCTACCATTTCCCAACGAATTCTGACAATTTCCAGCTCAAATGACAAGACGGTTAAGAAATTGCGATTTCATAGCACCTGTAGTGTATTTTTCTCAGTTTGCGCTACGAAACTATTAGCACTTTTGTAGCGCAAATCAACTTTTTTGAACTAGTGGCGCTATGAAAACGTGGATTCTTGGCTAATTGCAGAGTTTTGACCCGAAACTTTATGGAATGACTCCTAAATGGAAATTATGGATTTTTGACAATGAATTGACCTTTAAAAGACTTTGTTTGAACTTAATGATGACCTTTGAATTTGTAAAAATCTAACCTACCCTTAACCAAATCCTAAAATGACCTCTAAACCATTTTGAAACCATGACCAAAAACAAACATGACACAATGATGTATTTTGAGAATTTTTGGGTGATAACAACTTCATTCAAGACAAGATTCGGAAGGGAGCAATGATGCTCCAATTTAGTCCTACTAAACATTAGGTGGCTAATATTCTAACCAATCCCTTAATGAAAGGGAAGTTTAAAGTGTTCAAATACAAAATTGGATGGTTATCTAATTCATTCCTCACTAAGAGGGAGTGTTGAGAAATATAGTTCGAGCAAGCGCTTCTTTCATAGGTTAAGTGTGAAGTTGTAAAAAGTAGATCAAGGGAACTTCTAGTGACCACTTAATAAAGGTGAAAAATAATACGATCTTGTAATTTCCTTCAATCAAAGTGAAAGTCAAATTTCTTATGTTCTCTTAGTCTTAATATCTAAATGGCATATTACAGAATATTAATGAATTAGATTTGTTTTAATCTTAGCCATACACCTCATTGTTGAGATAAAGTGATCGCATATTAAAAAAATTAATTGCTAAGATATGGAAATTAGTTGTTAAGATTGGGGAGACTAATTATATATTACAAAACATAAATAGGATAAAATGGAATAAATTGAAACAAAAATTAAAACATTTGAAATAGGTGAAGACCAAAAGAATGAGCATGCATCTTAGAGAAGAAAGTACAAATTTGTTGTAACAAACAACAAAAGAGAATCTATAGCCATTGTCTTCTTTCCTCTACAAAGCTATACTTATATTTCAATAGGTTATACGTGTATGTTTGTAGTGTTTTATTTATTGTACAACATCTAATTACGACAAAGTGGAAAGCGTGTAAGCTTTGATCATTGGAATCATAAAATGATTTGAAGGGAAAAATCATCATCATTTGTTCATTGCTTTAGTTGTTCATTGTTTCCTGCCATATGTGTGATTGTTGCATGTTTAGAGATATTCATTTTTGTGATTAAATAAATTCAAATTTGTTTTATTTAATTAAGAAAAACATATAGGACATGGAGAGCCTTTGAAATTTTTCATAAAACAATCACACTCTGGTTTATTGGGTTTGTTTCATGGGATATTATGGATTGCTTCTTTTGAATTGCTCATTGAGTGCTTTTCTTACTTCTCCCTTGACTAGGCAACAAAAGAAGTTTCTGAATATGGATTATAGGCAAGTCCAAAATTTGCACAGGGTACTTCACAAGCATTCTTCACATATAGAAACAAAACTTCAATATTTTCACTGACCACCAAGGTTCATGAGAACAATTATACGTGTATATCCCAAAACACATTAATTGTGAACATTTTTATAATTCAAACTATAGAAGCACAAATTTTACAATTTCATAAAGATTCACGTTTAATTGCCTCCAAATTCCAAATGTTAGTAAATTCTACCATGGAACATCTCAAGGAAGATGAAACAATATGCCAAATGATGTAAATATTAGCTTGAACATCAAAAAATCTCATCCCATCAACATTGGACAAGATTATGCTTTTCATTCATTTTCATGCTATGCAAAACAATATTAATACTAGTGATTTTTTTCTAGGGTTTACACCCATAATTCTAAGAGCAAAGAGACATTTTTTCTGTTTTTTCTTTGTTTTTTCAAGAGACAAATTCAAACTGTAAAAGCATACATTTACAATTTCAATAAAGACTCACATTCAATTTCCCTCCAAATTCAAATTGTTAGTGAATTATGTTATGAAATATCTCAAGGAATATGAAACAATATGTCAAATGACGTAAAATATTAACTTGAATCTCAAAAAAAACTCATTCCACCAACATTAGACAAGATTATGTTTTTCATTAATTTTCATGCTATGCAAAACAATATTAATGCTAAGGATTTTTCTAGAGTTTACACTAACAACTCTAATAGAAAAGAGACAGTTTTTATGTTTTATTCTAAATAAATTAATTCTATTTATTAGTGTTAATAAGATATTCAGTTTAATATGTAAATGACACCTATCATACACTTGACTATGTGATTGGTTGTTCTTAGAGAATAACTTAGAATTGAGAGATATATACCATCTCGTTTTGATAAGAGGCAAATAGGATTTTCGCCTCACCCTCATTATCTTTGTAAGTGTGTTTTCCTTATTTAACAAAAATATGTGTTTAAAGACACTCCTTCAACATTGGTATCAAAGCCATGTTGGAAAGTGTTGGAAAATATTGATGATGGACTAAGACAAACAACTTGGATTTTTTTCCAGTTCAATGGCAACAACACTGAAGTAACCATTTTTTGTTTTAGTAAGAAAAATTTAGTTTTCTAACTGCAAAATATTTCAAAAATCAATTTGTTGATTTTTTTTCAATATTTTTTTTTCTAAGTTGGACTAATTTCTATTAATGATACAAAATATACATGATGAATCGAGCCTCTGGAATTGTTGTACTAGCCAATTCCGGAGGCATTATAAGTCAAAAATACAAAATAAAGACAGCCCCAAATGGGGAAATCGGTCGTGTTATAGCTGCCTGCAATGGGGAAACCAGCGTCATGCAAAAAGACTTGAAAGCTGTGAAAATATTCTGGAATAACATGTGAACATAGAAAATAAACATAGCAGTAAAAAAAAGACCTCTCCATGCTAGGTGTCATTTTTTTGAGGCGGTGGTTCCTCCACAATGAGGCACCTGTAGTCATCGGAGGAGTCATCAGCATGTGTCTTTTGGTGGGCAACAGGCTTGGGAGTTGTAACAGTGCGAACTATGCTAGCAATGCCCTTACCGCGTTCTTCTCCCGACCACTCTGGACTCCCGCTTCCACTGCTACCATTACCATCGTTGCTGAAGGAAGTGTCATCAGACTTGATAAGCAGAGCCTCTGACTTCCGTGAGAGCAGCGGAGGCAATGGTGGATGGTCTCGATATTTTCCTGGTGCTTCGTTCTGCAGAAGAGGAATCTTCTTCCTTGAAACTGATGGTGATGGTGGTCGTTAGATGGGGTCTGTCCAGAGCACAATTGTAGTGAAACTGCGCAGAATGCTCCTTAGGCAGAAGTAGTCGAGGGTCCAAGTGAAAGGACTGTGGAGGCTGCAAAGCCCGACCTCGTCTTCTGTCGCGGCTTGCGAAATGGCTCTGGTCAGGCATCTCTTCAAGACGAACAGAAGGAGGAGGTCGAGACGTTTGACCCCTACCTCTGCCTCGGCGAGTGGAGGGAGGTTGGGTGTAATTCTCTTCTGGAGGTGGAGAATGGGATACTGCATGGATGGACAAAGGGGGACGCGACGCTTGACCCCGTTTGCTACCCTGGTGACAGTGCATTATGTGCCATCTTGGCATGTTGAGGCAGTCGAAGTCATTTGGAAGGCGAATGAGTGGAAGTTGAGTGACAGAGCGGAGGGGTGAATGAGTGGAGGGATTGTGAGATTCTAGTGCACAGGAGCGAAAGTGAGGCTACAGTATAAGCTATGAGTGAAATGGAGGCTAAGCACTAGCGTGAGGCAGCAGTAGAGGCTGCATCTCCTCCCTATGGGCATTCGAGAGCTCGGCTCTAAGACCGCAGAGGGGCAGATGCAGCAGGAGGGAGATGGCGGAATAATGAAATGCGGAGCCATAATGAGGAATGTAGAGCAGTAATATTGTCTAATCACATTAAAGGCGATAGGAGGCGAGCCGCTGGTAGTTATAAATGCCGCCCGATAAAGCCCATGCGTGGCCATGTGGCATGGCCAAGTGGCACACACTGGGCTTGTCGTCCGCCTCCAACTATTATGCACCTGCATCTGGGAGATTTTTTTTCAATATTAATTCCCATTGTACTATTGATTAAAATCTTGAAGCTATTTTCACTTTTTAATAATTCTACATCTACAATCTAGTATATCTAGATTCGTAATGGTAGTTTGTCCTTCGCCCTGACAAAGAAATAGAGAATTTGTATGGGGTTTGGGAAAGGTCGCCAATAATCCAGCTAAATTTTTAGCCTAATATGTCAAGATTTATAATTGGTTATTGCAAGGAAAATTAAGCAACTAACAATGTGTGGAGACTCCATGATAGTCGGTCAATATATATGCAAATTAAAAGAATCCAAATCAAATTCAATCCTCTATTTTGCAAAAAAAAATAAAATAAACTTACAAATTTTGCATGTTGAATTCTACCATGTCAAGAGACATCTCAAATGAAAAGCGTATGCATTAGCAAATAAGGGCACCCTCCTCGAGCAAGGCATGCATTTTGGATCAAGACAATACAAGTGTGTACAAGTCGTTACCATTTTATGCAAACTTCAATTTATAGGAACTTTAATATTTTTGAAGAATCGAGAAAGAGGGAACTATCTAGGTGGCGACTTGATGGCATCATGTCCAATTTAACAATTGTAATTTAGATTTTCAAAAATACTTATCAGAAATTTTCATAATTTTACGGATATTTCTAGATTATTCTGTTAGATTATTACAAATACAAACAATGTCACTTGAATGGCGCTCTATGTAGACAGAGTAATGAGAGAGCAAATTTTTTGTGGTATTTTTGAACTCAATAAAAGTTTTGTTGTTGCAGATGTAAAAGGGCTCTGGCATGAATCCGGATTGAACTTAACAGAATTGGAATTTCCAAAATATGAATTACAAGCTCCTATCTGATGCAATGTTGATATTGGCTTCAAGTATCTACAGTTGAAGCTCCACGTACTTAGTTTATCACAGTGCCGCTAACTTCTTATTAGTTGAGGCCAGGTTAGTTTATCACAGTGCCGCTAACTTCTTATTAGTTGAGACCAGATTCTTCTCGGTAAACCCAAGAATACCAAGTTGGACTCATCACGCCAAGCAGGAAGTTGTTGCAGTAAACTGCGCAACACGAACAACGAGCAGGGAAACGCTTCTAGCAAAGGATGATTTGCTGAAGTTTTTATAAGTAATTACACTACAGAAAACGCAAATACCATCACTGAGTATCAAGACATGTGCTTGCTGTTCTACTTTTCACATTTGGCCCTCCCAAAGCCGAGCTCTCTGTGTCTCTTACAGCACATTCCATCCGTATAAGTTTAGTTTGAGTATGGATCTAAATCCATTTTAAGTTTGGATTTAATATATATATATATATTTTGAAAAATATAATATGTAATTTTTTATTATTTAAATTATATTTTCGAATGCTATATAGTTTATAAAGCTTAATATTGCAAGTCTAAGCAATTTTTTATTAAATTTCAAAAAAAACATTACCTTAAAAAAATAATTTATAGATTTCAAAAAGAAAACATATACCAATCTATAAAATTCTAAGACCATTTTAATTAACCACAAAAACTTATTTGATTTTAAGTACCTATTTTAAGTTTGGATCTAACACGAGCTTCTTTTAGACTGAAAAATACAATGTGTAATTTTCTATTGTTTGAATTATATTTTTTAATGCTATTCAGCTGAAAATTACAAGTTTAACAATTTTTTTGTTGGATTTCAAAAAGAAAACATATATTAAAATTCTACAAAAACTTCAATTAACCATAAGTATTTATTATATATATACATATATGTGTGTGTGTGTGTGTGTGTGAAATTGATATGGACATAAATTAATTAATATAGATTTTCAAATAGTTTAAATTTCATGTAAAAATATTTCTGAAAAGTACAAGGTTTAAACATCTTACACATTTTTTTATTTTTCATTAATTTAGGGGAATGGTCAATTTACTAAACATCTAAACATGTATGGCATTTTTATTTTGTTTTTTATTATAGCCAATATTACTTTTGTATTTAGAAATTTTTATTTTTATTTTAAAAGAAATACATATCAGCGTAATCAAAATTACACATCACCATCAAGCAGGGAAAGCCCCGCCCAACAACAAAAAAAGGAACTCGACAGACCCTCAAGTATCAACAATTAACAATTATGAAGATTCGAATACCCCGCAAAATAAATCTTCATTTAACAGCAAAGTAGATATCCAAGATCCTGAAGATAAGACACCAGTGTCCCAAGAATCAGAAGAGATAACGGAGGTGCAAAATAAAAGAAGTTGGAAGACCATAGAGAAGAAAAATAAAGCTACAACACCAATCTCACCAAGAAAGGACAATTAAGAACTAAGAAAATTATACGTCCAATAAACTAAAATTTGGTCTCAGTAGACGTTAACCACCATCATCATCATCATCATACAAATGCAACATAGACCATATTCATTAACTTATGTAACGTGTATATGAACTTGTATCTTGTATGAATGTATGCTCCTACACCTTGAAAGTGGATAAGGTCATATTCGACCATATTTTTTATAATTAATGTATTGGTTACCATATTCAATTTCACATTGAAATTATATTATATTATCATATGGCATATATTTGTGCGTAGTCTAATTGTAAAGATGTTTTTGTCATTTTTCGAACATGTTTTCAATTTTGAAATTCGGATAGAATTTAGAATGATTTAAATTTTAATTTATGCCATCTGTATTATTTAAAGTGTTTCAAGAGATTTTGAAGCTTTGGGTCACAAAAGCTTTAAGAGTTTTTAGAGGTTTCAGGTTTCTGAATCTATTTATATTGAAAGACGCATTTTAAAAAAGTATATATATATATATATATATATATATATATATATATATATATATATTTCAATATGAAAAAAAAATGTTGTTTTAAAAAAAAACAGTTCAAAATTAACCCAAAAACACCAGCGCCATTACAAAACACCATGAAAAGATATGGCAAGCTCAACTTGGATCAGGGATTTCGATCTAGTAACCCTACCTTCTACAAAAAAGTAAACTAAAACGTTCTGCAATCCAAAACAGATGCCTAGTCAAACAATTTTTACAGAACTCTAGAACAGAACTTGAGAGAGTAAAAAGCATATAACCTTTTTAACATAAAGCATCAAGAACCCTCGAGAGAAAGATGTTGGAATCCACTCAGACATGCCTGTCGGAGGCAAGGTCACCTGAACATCCTTCCAAATAAATAGTAGAAAACTCTGGAAACAATCCAGAACGAGACTAACAGAAACAATAGCAGAGCAGCTTCCCAAACGACTGAAACAGACAAGAGAAGCTAAGCAAATAAGATTGATCCCTTCACCCCTCTGCCCCCTTCATCGAAAAATTCATAATTTATTTCTCCAAATCTACCTTTAAGCCCCTTCTTCGACAAATAGTCAGTTTGAGAATTCCTTTCCCTGAAAATGTCACTGACAGAGACCGAAGAGAACTTCTTTCTCTGGGTTTCAATACAATTTAGCCAAGAAGATAAACCAAACTGGTTTATAGTGGCCAGATTGAGCATGTGATCTATCAGCGCTTTTGAATCCCCAAAAATAGATATCATGTCATATCTCAAATGGTTTGCAAACCACATTAGACCCCAAAGAGCAATCACCTCCGCCCTAGTGTTAGACCCGAAGCCTCCAAACCAATAAAGCTTATAGTGACAAGTCAAGGATATACGTAACCAGGCACCACACCCACAAACTTGATTTTGAGCATCCCCATCGAAATACCCCGCTGGATAATTTATTTCATGGGGGTAGTTTCTTATGGACAAATCCTTTGGGTCCTTTCTGGAAGTCTTCAATTTATCCAAATCCTTAACCAGCGGGTTGCAGATCATCACCAGGTCACTGACTTTGTCTTCGAATATTCTCCTATTCCGGCATCCCCAAATGTACCAATGGAACAAAATTGCCAGGTTTGTAAATAACCTTCCTCTCTCTCTCCATTGCATAACACAGCTCTTTGCATTGTCAAATGAAGGAATGACCCAATTTTGCTTCAAACCAATCCATTCTAAAATCCTCCTGGCATAATTACACTTGTAAAAAATATGGCAGTTTTCATCATTATCCTCCCCACAAAATATGCAAATCCAAGGACCAATAAAAACCTATTTTCTGGAGATTCACCCAAGTTAGATTCCTTATATATGTATATATACAAAAACATGTAATTAAACTGCTCAATCTTGTATTTGCAACATGTATCATCCACGCTTTTCTGCCATACGCTCTTGTATATGCAAGATTTACTTGAGCCATATTTGGATTTTTTAAAAGACAGTTATTTTCACACCATATTCTACAGCACGTGTAAGACATGTATGGTTTCTACTTGTCAATACCATCCAGTGAAGCTCATGGTCCTCTCACGAAATAATACAGTGAATTTCAAGCCTTTCACATTCATCTTAAATCTTGCAGTAATCATGATCTATAAATGAAATGGTTATGGTATGACCGCAATTGTATGATCTTCCTCATTTAAATAAACGACACAGATTTACAACAATGGACCATGAGCATGAACAAGTTACGATTTGAGATTGCCCTTAACCATAATTACAGGTTCAAGAGATAGATTTTCAAAAATGCACATGAACAAGTTACGATTTTGAGAGTGCCCTTAACCATGATGACTTTACAATTTGTTCTTCCAAAAGACACAAGATAAGACCTACAAAGTATTTACTCCAAAATGAATATACATTTGCGAATGATCAAATTTATCATGTGTACTTCGAAAAGATTTAAAATAATTAGGGAGGGGTCTCGCTTGGAATTGGCCGAGCTGCCCTTATCACTGGACCGGCTTCGTAGAAAAACCAGTCCTAGGCTGGTTAGTGATTGAACCGGTCGAGCTGCTCACCAACTCTATCGGTTCAGTCACGCCAATCTTAGTTGGCTGCGGACCCCACTTTTGCCCAAAAAAACAAACTCCAAAACCGGTTTTTGTTTGTTGTTAGGGTTTTGGTAAGACCTCTAACTCCTCCCAATCTTATTAAAACTATCCAACTCCTCTCATTTCCTCACAGCTATCTCGTTGCATTTGAGTGAACATTTGTGAGAAATTTGTGAAGAGTTTTAATTTTTGGAACAACTTTGAAAATCTCTTGAGCAAGCTTTGGAACAACATTGAGGAGCTTATTGAGCAAGCTTTGGAGCAACAATGAGGAGTTGTTTTGTTGGAGCAGCATTGAAGAGGCTAGAGCCTGGAAGTTTTTTTTTTCTCTTTTAAAATTTGTCTTTGTTTGTATTGTTTTACAACTCTGAAAATGGAAAACATAGATTTTTGTGAAATAAATGAACATAGAATAAGTAATTTTTTTTGTTTTCATTTTCAGACTTAAACCTTTCGTTTCCAAGTCAAAAAATCAGTCCAAAATGGCCCCTAAAATGAAAGATGTTGCTTGGGAATATGCTGAAATGGTTGATGATCAAATGCATTGCAAAATTTGTAAAAAAAAATTGAGGGTGGAAGGGGCATTCATACGTTGAAACTACACTTGGTTGGTCTTGGAGGCCAAATTACTCCATGGGAAGCACCAATAGAAGAAATTGGGAAAATTAGGAAAGAGTTGAGAGATCAATTTCAAAAGTTTGGAGAAGACAAAGTTAAGCAAAAAGAAATAGAGGTTGAAATTGAGAGGAAGAGAACTATAAAACACATGATGGTTGCCAACCCCAATTTTGATTATGAAGGTTCTTCATCTATCCCTTGCACTGATGCATCAAACCCTTTTCGCTATGGTCCTCCTCTTTGGAGTCTATTCAAAAAAATGGTAAGGGTGCAATGAAAAATAAGAGTACTATCAAAAGTTTTTTCACACCCTCATCTCCCTCTGATAGTGCACATGGTCCTTCAGCGACTAGAGGTCAAATACAACCCACTTTAGATCAGCATTAGAAGAAATAATTGAAAGAAATTGATTGTGATTACATTGCTAAATGGTGATATGATGCTGATATTCCCTTCAATGCTTCTCGTTCACCATATTATGAACCTATGTTTGATGCCATATATGTCGTTGGAAAATGAATTCAAAAGCCCTAAAATGAATGAGCTAAGAGGATCTCTTTTGCTAAAAGAGATTGTGTCCATTGATGAATATTTGAAAGATTTCAAAAAACTCATGGGCACAAACAAGATGTACCATCATGTCAAATGGATCCATTGATCAAAAGAATCGTACCATCATAAACTTTATTGTCTTTTGTCCACAGAGGACAATGTTTCTAACATCAATTGATGTCTCTGATAAGGTGAAAGATGCACACTTGTTGTTTCAGTTTTTTGATGAAGTTGTTGTAGAGATGGGGGTGCAAAATGTTGTTCAAAACATCACAAATAATGCCTCTAACTATGTTCTTGTTGGTAAATTGTTAGAGGAAAAACACAAAACTATGTTTTGGACTCTACGTGTTGTACATTGCATTGACCTCATGTGTGATGATATTGGTAAAAATAGATTGAATCAAGAACATTATAGAGCATGGCAAAGCATCACAAAAAATATTTACAATCACTCATGGATTCTAAACTTGATGAGGAAACACGCAGGGAGCAAGAATATTATTCGGTCTGACATCCCTAGATTTGCAACACATTTTTTTACATAGCAATCTATGTTTTTACAACATATAAACTTGCAAAAATTGTTTTCCAATGATGAATGGAATGAATGTCAATGGAATTGCAAACAAGATGGCAAAAATGTGAGAGAATACAAACCAAAAAAAAAAAGTTAAAGAAGAAATATTTTGGAAAAAAACAGCAAAAATTGTGAAGGTTGTTTGTTGAGCCACTGGTTAAGGGGTTGCGGTTGGTGGATGAGGAAAGATCGACAATGACCTTCATTTATGAGGCCATGGATCAAACAAAAGAGCAAATAAAGACAGCATACAATGACATAGTGGGTAAGTATTGGCCCATTTGTGAAATTATTGATCAAAGATGGAACAATCAACTACATCGCCCTACATGCAGCGCATGATTGGGGAGGTTAGAGATGCATTGATTCACTGCATTGATCGCATGATCCAAAATGAGAGTGATCAGTGGTTGATACACAATCGAATCATTGTGTTAAGCAAAGTCACGTGTACCTTTAGCAAGATAATCAGATGAGCTAGGTAAACAACTAATTTCAATTTTCAAATTCATATTTTATTATTTTGTAGAATTGTTTATAATTTCAAAGTTGGATATAATTTGTTGAGCTAACTGAAACTCATTACACAACTATTTTTTTTGCAGCACAATGGTGGGAGGCATTTGGTAGCTATTATCCTCAATTGCAGACGCTTGCAATCCGCATTTTGAATCAAACTTGCAGTGCTTCTAGGTGTGAGCGCAAGTGATTTGTCTTTGAGAGGATTCACACAATAAAGAGACACTGTTTGGAGCAAAAACAGTGAAATGATCTAGTTTATGTCCAGTGCAACCTCCGACTAAAACGAAACCAATTGTTGAACAAAAAACTTGATTCAAATCCCATTGTGTTAAAAGATATTCATCTCACATCAGATTTGGTAGTGGAGACTTATCCACCAGAGTTTGACTCTCATGAGGATATTGGTGTGGGGATGGACTTCGATTTACAAGTAAATGCTCAGCTAAATGAAAATCCACTAGTAATAGGCCCAAGCCGAAGTCCTCCAATTGCAGCCACAAACACTTCCCTAGTCAGCCACAACGAAAGCGCATGGCTCATCTATCTCAGGTTCAACATGTTACAATTCCCATTGAGGACGTTGATGAGGAGCAAGGGGTTTCCTCCTCTGATTCAAAGTTCGAGCCAGAGGATATTGCCTTGTCAAATGTTTAACAATAGTGACTAGTCATGTTTGGTTGTAAAGGCCATTTAGAGCCTCCTTGGTTATGTTTTTTGTTCTGATCTCTATATCATCATCATGTATGTACTATGTATTAGACAGTGCACCGGGTGCAATTTTGATATAATGGATATATTCATGAGCCTACTTTGATCATATGTTGTATTTTGTCTATAGTGTAATGCTTTGTTTGAAAACATGAACAAAAATATTTAAAATTATGTTTTTTATAATAAAAAAATTTGATATTTAATGTATTTTTACAAAGACAACTATTGAAACCGAACCGGCCAAATCAATACCAAGTTGGAGTTTTAGTTGACCCTCAGTTTGTTCGGAACCCGAGTCAAAGTTTTAAAACACTGGTTACAAGTTTGTTGAGAAGTTTGAACAACAAACTAAGAAATAGGATCTGAATCCTAAATAAACCCAACTTCACTGAGACACCACAAATGTATTTTTGTAAACACCAAGTCATTGAAACCGAACCGGCCAAGTCAATACCAAGTCGGAGTCGACCCTCGATCAGTTATGAACCTGAGTCGGAGTTTTGAAACACTAGTTACAAGTTTGTTGAAGAGTTTGAACTCCCTAAGAAATAGGATCTGAATCCTAAATAAACCCAACTTCACCGAGACACATAATTACAACAAACATCTAATAATAATACATTCTAGAATAATCCACATTTATCCATTAATTCCAAGTAAAAGACACAAGAAAAGAAAAACCAAGTATCAACTCCAAAACAAACACACACAATGATTGCAATTGAACACACTGATCTTTTATCATAAATAGTGATAAATGGTGAACATTTTGTACCTGCTATACCCTATAGAATGTAGCAGATACTACAGTATATCGCACCTACTGATCTTTTCTCATAAATAGTGATAAATGGTGAACATTTTGTACCTGCTATACGCTACAGAATGCAGCGTATACTACAGGATATCGCACCTACAACACAGTTGGTTCAGATTTATTTTATTTTCAAGATGGTTTTTTTCATATCATACGATCATATAGACATCGGTCCTCCATGTATTATACAGCAACTATGGTTTGTTACTAGTAAATACAATACAATGAATTTTATGGTTACGATTTTGAGAATGCCCTTAACCATGATGAATGAGAAATTTGTTCTTCCAAAAGACACAAGATAAGACATACAAAGTATTTACTCCAAAATGAATATACATTTATCTTTAACGGCTAGTTTTATGAGCGATGACTGCGCAATGATGCAGCCTTGCTATTTATTCTTTGAGCTATTTATTTTTTAAGATCGATTTCTTTCTTCACCTTATCCTGAAGATGAACCACATTAGATGATTCAAAACATCGACCAAATAGTAATGATGTGATTAATCCCAAAGACATACATTATCTACGTTATCTACATTATGGATCACAAAAGTCTTTAAATCTAAGATGAACAAAAGTCTTAGATCTAACATGAATATACATTTTAAGAATGATCAAATTTATCAATTGTACCTCCAAAAGGCACAAGAAAAGAAAAAACAAATATCAACTCCAAAACAAATATAAAAAGAACACAATCACTGCAATTGAACAGACTGATTTTTTTTATCATAAATGGTGATAAATGGTGAACATTTTGTACCTACTATACGCTACAGAATATGGCAGATACTACAGGATATCGCAGCTACAACACGGTTTGTCTAAGACATTTATTTTATTTTCAAGATGGATTTTCTCACATCATACTATCATATAGACATCGGTCTAAGTATACAGCAACTATGGTTTGTTACTAGTAAATACCAATACAATGAAGTTTATGGTTATCTCGAGCAATTAATACAATGAATCTCAAGTATTTAACATCAATATTTATTCCTGCAGCAATCAAAATCTATAACGCAAAGATGGACACAGTAGGGTATGGTAATGATAAGATAGCAATTCTACAATGCCATCGTTTACAACACAAATTCAAGCGATATATTTACAAGAATGCACCATAAGCATGACCAAGTTACAATTTCAAGAATGCCCCTAGCCATATATTCTATGTATTAACTCCAAAACAAATATCTAAAAAGTTCAAAAAGGATCTCAGACACCATTTTTTTACCATAAATTGTACTTCCAAAAGACACAAGTAAAGATAGACTATGTATTCACTCAAAAACATAAATCTAAAAAGTTGGCAAGGATCTCAACCACTGTTTTGTTTATCATAAATAGTCATAAACACCAAGGACCTGACGCTGCAGAATATAGCAGCTACAATATGCTTGGCTCACCGTCAAAATAGAATGTTAAAATTGAAAAAATATTAGGCCATAAAAATTCAAAATCACAAAGACAACTCAACTGTAATTGTCAGAAACAAAATTGAGATTACCGGCGTATTTACTCATAACCTAGAGAGACTAGCCTTGATTTCAACTAATGATAAAAGTCATTTTCTTATGGACCAACTCACTTTACTGAGTCACGCCAAGCCATTTAGAGAAATTTTCAAACTCTGTGTAGTCACTATCTGAAACCATGGTTTTGTACCAAGCTTTTCCTGCCGCCTTTATTTGATCCTTGTTTTCCTGCAAGCCAGGAAGCTAAAAATATAAGTAGATAGCTTTTTAACGCCAATACTAAGCTAAAACACCAGATACTCCTATCCAAGATTATGAAAAAGAACTGACAAGTAAATACAAGAGGCCAGGAACAAGATTATGAAAAAGAAGTTAGAAAGGACAACGAGATAATACAAAAAGCTAGGAAATATATCATAAAAACCAGAACATAGGAATTAAAAATATATCATAAATAGCAGAACATATGAATTAAAATATAACAATGTTACAATGCCATCTAAGAGATGACCCGAGTTTAATGAAACAACCATGCATCCCTCTTTTAAAATCATCAATGTTAGTCGATTAGCAATCGCAAGGATAGACGAGAGAATAATAAAAGCCAGTTATCTACCATAGCAATAGAAATTATATGGAAATCTTCATGGGATTTTACACTCGATAACAATAGACCTTGGGCATTATCTAAATTCCCCATACAGAAATTTTCACTGTAGATCATACTGAGGTGAGAAACACAAGCTTTAACCATAAACCAAAAGCTCTTAAAATTACAAAATTAGTGCAAGTCACATGAACACTCAAGAACAACAATTGAAATCACTGTTGTAGTAAGGAAAATTTATTAAACAAATCTTGAGAACGTGATATTTACTCAAATTGAAGTTTAATAGAATTGTGATAATTAAGTTCACAATTAATAGTTCTAAAACCATGGGTATTTGCTGTAGTTTGGACATATACTAGTTGAGAAGTCTGGGGAAGCTTGAAAAGAATCTGGAGGTCTTCACAGGCATAAAGCTCAGGGAATGATATTTGCAATGGCCACAGTAGCACAGGGTCAAACTCAGAAGTGTACAAATTGCTTCAATTCAAACTAAATTTATCATGCTTTACCGAATAGTCATCGAAAGCAATCAAAGGCCCTAACTTTATCACGTTTTACTGAATAGACATGCGAAACAATCCATATTGGATAAGGTAATTGGAAGTTGGGCACAGTGCTAAACTGGGTAAATGAAATAATATGCCTTTCCTGTAAATGTAATTTATGTGCAAATGTACTACCAAACCTAAGTTGGGCACAGTGCTAAACTGGGTAAATGAAATAATATGCCTTTCCTGTAAATGTAATTTATGTGCAAATGTACTACCAAACCTTTAAGAGATGTAACAGGTATCATACAGCCGAGGGCAAACTATTAAAATATTGTTTTCAACTAATAACATCTTTTCTATTCCAACTCATGTACAAACCTTGAGGACTAAAACCCTTCTCTGTTGTTGACCGTAAACAGAAATCTTGATAAAGCATGACAAAAATGGCCTTTATCCTTGCCATTCAGAAAGATTAAGTTTCCAATGTTCACTAATTTTATCATGAACAGGGCTTCCACTACACTCATGGCATTTCAATCACAAGCAGCCTCATCATTGCTGACATACTTGTCCCTCCAAAAGTTCATTTGTGCTATTGACAATATCCTTCTCTACACTCTGAGCACCCCTTCTATTACATCTTTAGATATTTATATACCAATATTATTTTATCCTGTAAAATATTAACAAAACAACTAAAAATGTATTTCAAACAACATTGCAATAGTAAGGTACACTGGACAATCCCTTATTGTGTAGTTGTTTTCAGCAATACCTTCAACTTTTCTACGACAACCATAATTTCATCATTATATGCATTGCCCTAGTTGAGATACCCCTTATTCTTCTATATGGAAGCATATAGCATGCTAAAGCTTGTTTTATAACAGGATAAGAAACAATTTACATGCCATTTTTAAGAATGAAATTATACACTATTATTGGCAGAAAAATAATTGTTGATCACCTGAACAAAGAACTACCATGCAAACAAGGGGGCTGACATCACAACAAGATGGATTATAACATGGTGAATTATACATTGTCATTCAATGAAATTGAGACATAAGATGCTTCCAACATGAAATTGAATAAAAATTATATTTGTACATGAGTGGCCATAATAGCCTGCAGGTCAATAGGACTTGGAAGAACATATAATAACAATAAAGGAGTGCCTGGAGCATATACAAGACAGTCAACATCTTAGGTGAAACCTGAAGGAAAGAAAGAAAAAACAAGAAGACAGTGAGAGATATGGAAAGGGGGACACTTTTCTTAGGGGAAGCCTGAAGGAAAGAAAGAAAACACAAGAAGACTGTGAGAGATATGGAAAGAGGGACACCTGAAAAGTGTAATCCTAAAAGTGAATTAGATAATATTCCAAAAGAAAAAAGCATCAGAGTGACAAAATTGCACCATGAAAGGTACTCAAAAAAAAAACAAGACTATGGAAGCCATGAAGCCAACATCTTAGCAAACATCAGAATCAGAATAGGAGCCATCATCTTCCACCAACACAATTGCCAGAGATCAACATTGTAGTGTCCTACAAAGAGTGGCCAAGATCAAGAGGACATAGTTGAAAGAAGTCATCAATAACCCCTTACTTTACATCCCTGACGTCCAATGCAAAAAATTCCCTCGGGATAAAAGGGACCTAGTGATGAGAATTTGCTCATGAACTTAATGGTGAGAACAAGAAAAGGTGGAAATCACTCTACAACAATTGCAGAGAACAATAAGATGGTGTGGTCTTCGCCAAAAGGCCTTTTGTGTTCAAGAGGGGCTAAAAGGAGGAGGTAAGTAAGACTTCAAGGTCTTTGTAAATAATTGCCCGTCAAATGTACAAGATGAAGCATCTACTCCAAGTAAAATAAATGAGAACAAGACCCCAACCAAAATCTCTGAATAAGTAGTGATCGCAAAGCAATTAAATCCTAACTTCTTGTATAATCTAGTGATTCATCATGAAATGCAAATGGTAAGAGATCTAGGCTTAACTGATCAAGGGGGAATACTCCGACCCAAGAGACTTGTTGGCGTATGCAATCAAGATGAACAATGGGACTATCAACAATCAGCAAGAACTCACAAAAAAGAATAGCATAGGGTTGAGTCAATTGATGTCCTCTATCATTGATTTATTAATCTATTACTTGGGGGGGTGAAAGTACCCTCAAAGAAGTATTGTAACAAGGGAGTAGATCAAGCATCTACTCCAAGCAAAATAAAATGAGAACAAGACCCCAACCAAAATCTCTGAATAAGTAGTGAAATCCCCCTTAGATCACATAATGGGTTACCTAAAAATCTGCCTCCAACTATTAAAGAAAGCAAAGCAATTAAATCCTAACTTCATGTATAATCTAGTGATTCATCATGAGATGCAAATGGTTAGAGATCTAGGTTTAACTGATCAGGGGGGGAATACTCCGACCCAAGAGACTTGTTGGTGTATGCAATCAAGATGAACAATGGAACTATCAACAATCAGCAAGAACTCACAAAAAAGAATAGCATAGGGTTGAGTCAATTGATGTCCTCTATCATTAATTTATTAATCTATTACTTGGGGGAGTGAAAGTACCATCAAAGAAGTATTGTAACAAGGGAGTAGATCAAGAGAGATACTAACAACCTAGAAAACAAGGTGGCCTCAATGATTCCAACATCAAATCTGCCCGAAAAGCAAGCTCCTCAAAGGAACAAAAAGCTAAATATTGTATCTCTTCTAAACCCCTAACCAAGTCTCTAAGGTTCATAGCTAGTGAAGGTAACTCTGTACATGTCCCTAATCCATGACCCTTGAAATTGCAGCCCCAATCTTTGAACGATGTAATAAAGTAGGTTTTGTGACCACATGAAAAGGATGCATCCTCAATAAGATGTTCTGGAAGCATATTTTAACAACACCAATGCTCACGCATAAAAAGAGATCATAGCCCTTACAAACACATGATTGAGGCCACCTTTAGGTAAGTGTGGGAACAGTAAATTGAACCCAAAAGTATGTGTAGGTGGTAGAAATCTCAATTGAGTCCCCTTTGAAGAAGAAGCAAACCTAGAGAATGTCCTTGGAAGTAATAAAAATTATAAAATTGTCAAGGTTGAACATAATTTGACGATGTTCACAAAAACAAGATAAGGAATCCAATTGTCTCTTCAGGCCTTCAAGAGAGGAAGCCCACATGTGTGTTTTCTCTAAGGAACTTCTCAAGCTCATCAATGTATATCCCAAACAAAGAGGAAAAGCAACATTGTTTCTTGTCCCTCGAGTATGTGACCAGCAAAGGTCACAAAAGCCATTGAATCTTCATTCCTTGACCCTGCCATCCAAAAGCTTCTCATTCATCTAAGCCCCACTAACCCTAGGATCTATGGTCAGACTAAAATTCACAAAAAGGGCATTCCCCTTAGACCTATAGTCAGCACGTCCCACCCATGCCCTCTCCAAATTCCTTGCTAAAAAGCTTCAGCCCTTTTTCGGCCACTCGTCCTCCTTCATTAAAAACTCCTTAGATTTCATCCAGCAAATCAAGCACCTCAACCTTGATAGAAACGACATCATGGTTAGCTTTGATGTTGTTTCCTTATTTACCAAAATTCCTATCCTTGAAACCATTGATCTCATTTCCAAGTTGGTTGACTCTGAAACCATCAACATTATCAAAATTTGCCTTACCACCACCTTTTTCACCTTTGACAGTGTTTGCTACGAGCAAACCGAAGGCACAGCCATTGGTTCACCCCTTTCACCCATTGTGGCGAACATTTTTATAGAGCACTTTGAAACCTTAGCCATAGATACCTCCCACTTAAAACCTAAATTCTGGACGCAGTTTGTTGATGACATCTTTGCTATTTGGTCCCATGGCCTTCCTAAGCTTTAGGATTTCCTTTCACATCTTAACCACATTTCCCCTCACATTCAGTTCACAAAGAAACTTGAAGAAAAACATTCCCTTCCCTTCCTTGATGTCCTTGTCTCTCGCCTCTCCAATGACTCCCTCTCTCACCAAGTCTATCAAAAGAAAACCCATAACAATAGATACCTTCATGCCAACTCCCACCATCATCCTGCTCAAAAGTTTGTTGTGCTTAAAACCTTGGTTTCGAGAGCCATTCAGATCTCCTCCTCTCAATCCTTTTCCAAAGGAAAATCCCATCTAACCAAAGCCCTTAAATCCAAAGGTTACTCCTCATCCCAGATTTCCAGAGCCTTTCATTTTTCTTTGCACCCCCAACCTAAAAACCATACCAATAACCCTCCCTTAGCCAAGGTAGCCTACCCTACATTCAAGGAGTTACCAATTATATTTCCAAAATACTTTCTAAAAAGAATATCAAGACCTTTTTCAAACCCCAGAAAACCTTTAGCCAACTCTTTAGATCGGCTAAACATAATGAGGACCCTATGCAAGGCCCCGGAGTCTATGAAATCCCTTGCTCCTATGGAATGTCTTACATAGGACAAATGGGTAGATCCTTCAAAGCTCGACTCAAAGAACATATCGCTAACACCTACCATAACCACATTGTTAAATCCACCATCATTGAGCACTCCAATAATACCAAGCATCCTATTAGTTTTGATAAAGCCAAAATCTTAGTCTATGTGCCTTCCATACTAACTGAGTCATTAGGGAAGTCCTCAAAATTGAAAAACACCCTAACAACTTTAATCGAGATGATGGATATCATTTAAACCAACCCTGGAAACCCATGATTCATTTATTGTCCTCTAAACCTGCCCCTAATCCCTAGTTTCAAGTTCCAACCCCTCTTAACCATGCCCTCCATTTCTTTTTCTTCCTCTCATTCTTGTTTTTCTCCCTCGTCGTTCCCTTTAATTGTTTCCCTTCCATCTACCTATAATTTGTCTCTCTTGCTTTTATGTTCCAATGATTTGGCTCTCTTGTTTTATTTTAATTAAATTTTAGTTTAATACAAAAATCATGTATTCAAATTAATTTAATTTTAATTCAATTTAATTTAGTTTTTTTAAATATAGTTAATAATAAATGTTAATTTAATTTAATTTTGTTCTCTCTTCCCTATTAGATTTTATAAACTAAATTCTTTTGACCTTAATTAATTTGCAATTCCTATATTAATCTAATTTTACCAATCTTAATATTCTAATTGTTATATTTTCTATGATTATTATAATCCATTATTCCTAATCATTTCAAAGTTTCATTAATTCCTTGATCATAATTTCCTTTTTTTAATATTCTTTAAATAAAAAGTTGTTATCCTTTAATTATGAATAGTCATTATATTTAATTTAATTTAGTTATCTTTTAATTTCCTTTCCTAATTATTCTTTATAAACTTGAAATTATAATATTCTTTCGACCCAAAATCAACTCTTTTAATTCTTTTATTAATCTAATTTTACAGAAATAATTTCACCAATTTTATTTCACTAAAAAATATATTTTAATGATTACTAGTACCCATTATTCCTAAATAATTTTCGAAGCTTTATTAATTTCTTTTGATCGATGGAAAAGAAATAAATTAAACACCTAAAAAAAAAAAAATTATAATATTTTTTGTTGAAAATTCTTTTAAATAATAATACAAATTTTATTTTTGTGTTCTCCCTTGAATTAACCTTTTCAACTAATTCAATTTTATTTAATCTAACCCTTCTTCAAATATTCTTTTATTTTCCTATTTGTTATTAATTTCATACTATAACAGCTATATTCCAACACCATCCTCTATTTATAGAGATCAAGTACTCTTCACATCATCAAAAAGATTCAAGTCCATGAAGATAGGTGAAGGGCTCACCTAAAACATTGGGAAAAACAATGGTCACAACATAAAGTTCTCCAGAAGTCCTCATCAACAACAGCTCATGATGATGTGAACAAAATCAATAGGGTTGAAAAATTGGCCCACACAAACTCAAAAGCCTAATGATATCAATAATGAGGAACTCACAAGTTTGATTTCTTGTAGTTGCTAAAACAACAAAGGTTTGGGAATTAAGCTAAAGGAATTTCTAAAGTCAACAAAACAACAAAAAACTTTAGAATACCATTGTGTATAGCCTCCAAAACAGTACACCAAATTCTCTCCTAATATCTCCCTAGACTCCAAAACTAAAATTGTTGCCTTCCAAATGTTCTAAAAGACACAAATCAAGAACATTGTCATAAATAATTGCAAAATATTGTCCAATCAATGATTATGTTACAATCAAAATTAGAACAATCACCAAATATATGGGAAGGTGAATGGTATGTTGTGACTAAAACAACGGATTTGCTCCCACAACCACATTATGAAAAAGAATGCTCTAGGTAGGTGAATCTTTCTATGTGAACCTCTCTATGATGTATAGTAGAATGCATTATGCTTATCCTTCTCTATTGTAATTACCAACATGTTCTTGTTAGCAATGAATTGAGACGTGTCACATCCCCTTAATTGGCTCATGTGCACAGCACCTTTAAGTGCTTGATATGCACCTAGGTGTCGAAAAGGTGAACAAATTAGTCTACACATTGTCAACCTATACACAGGTCAACAAATTTCCAACACTTACTAAGAACTTTTGAGCTATATTTGTTTCAATAACTTACAAAAATCCAAAACTCAAGCAAAAACTATAATATTTGAACATGAATATCTAGCTCTAATTGTCATAAAATAATCTCCAAATGAAAACAAATTCATTGTATTTATCAGGTAGCTTATGGATAAGAGAGATAAGAGAGTCAAACGAGCTTGAAATAGTGAAATAAGTTGTTCATCCAATTTCTTCATTTTATTTTGCCTAAAGAACGTGTGAATTATATTTGAAAAATATTGTTCCTTGAGGTAGATACTTGGAAATAAAATGCTTTACTCTCCCTCTCCGTAAAAATGAAACTACCAATATATAAGATGAACACCACGTTATGACAGAAAAACATGAAAAGAGTACCTAGGATTAGAAAAAGAAAGGCGGATACAATTCTACTTAAAAGAAGAATCATCACTTAGCTAGGGTCTAGTAGCAAAGTTGCAGCTTGCAATGATAATGATCCAGTCAAAAACCCAGCAGGCAAAAACCCTGTGATAATGCAGATGACCGGATCTTTAAGAGGTCAGCTTGCAATGACAATGGCCCAGGTTCAAAAGCCAGCAGGCAAAAACCCTGTGATAATGCAAATGACGGAATCTTTAAGAGGTCAGCTTGCAATGATAATGGCCCACCTTCAAAACCCAGCAGGCAAAAACCCTGCGATAATGCAGATGACGGAATCTTCAAGAGGTGTGGGTGTGCCTCATTGACTTTGGGATAATGTGGAGATGATGTCAATAGTAGGCCTCGTGTTAACGTGGCCTTCACCAATCATACGCAATCTGGGTCATTTTGATGAAAAAGATAGCCCTTGGTGGAGGGTCATCTGGGTGCAAAGCTTGGTGTTCTGAAGAGTAATGCACCTTCTTCAGTAACAAGAAATTTACTGAGAAAAGAAAAAGAAGAAAAAAACTTCTCAAAATCTAATCAGACGAGACATTCCATGTCAAGAAATAGTTCATAAGCTTTTGCCCATGAACCCATACTAACTATTATGCTTCCGTTCTTTGAGATCTAGGTGGTGAAGATGACCTATTCTATTAAAATTGAAAGAAGAGAGAGAACACGGGTGGGACTACTGCAAATCGATTCCAAGCACCAAAATAATTAAAAAGAATTTATTAGGAGTTTAACCAGAGATTCGATCAAGGATGTTAAGTTTTCACAATCCAGACTCAAAAGACGAGGTACCACCAAAAATGAGAGGAACAAGAATCCATCCACATACCTTTGGTTCCTTTCTCTTCTTGTCAAGCGTCTCTTGTTTGGCCTTCGCACGCTGTTCCTCAGCCAAAAGCGCCATTCGCCTGGCAGTTTTCGCATGTGGGTTGAGCTTCAGAAGAGCACCCAAGTTCTTAAGTGGGTTCTTCTTGAGCGGCTTCCGCTTGATTTCCCTGTTGATGGGTTTCACAACAGACTGAATTTCATCAGAATTCACAATCCTAGCCAAATCCGAATTGACCATCTTCGCACGAGGTAGAACGTATCCCTTCTTTTGCAGGGACTCCTTTTCAAAACGCCCGAAAACACTATCAAGCTTCTCAAAAGCAGACTTTGTCCAAATAATAAAACGACCCAAATGCCCACCGGGAGCGAGCTTCAGCAAATTCAATCTATCGACACAAGCAATTTCCACACCTGGAATATTCCTGAAAGCCTTAACAAGCTTAGCCCCTTCAGTGGCATAAACAATCAGAGGACCTTTGCGTGAAACATAACGCCTGTTCCTCATCTTACCCTTACCGGCACGAATACTGTGACTTTTCTTGGCCTTTTCCACGTCATCAAAAGCTCCCACCTTCTTCAAAACCTTCAGAGCAGCTGAGGTTTTCTCGACCCCTTCGACGCCATCGCTGAGAACCAGCGGCAGCTCTGGTACGGACTCGATCTTGTGACCTCGAGCCATGACAAGGGCGGGGATCGCAGAGGCCGCTAGGGCAGAGACCACCGCATGTCTTTTCTGGTTTAAGTTTATTTTCCGGTGCCATTTTCGCCAGATTTTTGTCGGAGCGAACATCCGTCCGCCACGACACATGTTGCCGAAGGCTCCTTGGCCAGCTCTGTGCGTTCCGCCTCCAGCAACACGGGGGATTCGGGAAACCGCCCGCCCCGTTCCCCATGACTCTGCCGAAGTCTGATGACCAGCCTTCTTGCTGACTGCGTAGGGCTGGCGTTTATTTTTTGCCATGTTTGCGTGCACAAATTCGACAATGTCGGGCCTGATGCACGCCTTCATCACGTCCGGAAGGGGAACGGCATTGCTGCCCCCTTCGGCGCCTTCGCTTTCAACATTCAGCACTGAAACCAGAGGACGAGCTGCTGCCGTGGCCGCCATTGATGCTGTGCTAGTGGTAATGGTGAATGAAAACCTAAGCTAAGATGGAAGGTTTCTTCTGCCCAAAACCCTGGGTGCAGAAATTCTGCTATATGAATAAAACGAAGGCCTGGTAGGGTTTCTCCAATACATTAGACAAAGGAGAAGCTCAACAATAGGGCTAGGGTTTTTCATTTTAGTGCTTCGGAACTTGTACCTTTGCTCTGCTGGGTGAGTTAACCTGAGGGGCACGGTCACATGTGTTGGTTCTAGCCACCATTTCTTACCCGTAGGGTTTTGGTAATAGTTTAATCAGCCTAAGGGTTAGATCTCAAGTGCGATGCTATCAAGCAAGTGCATCGAAGGCAAATATGAAATCCTCCAAGATTGCATGACTAATAATTGTAGATAAAAGTGAGATGTGATATCTATATGTCCATTATGCAATTTGAGACAATATTAATGTTATATCCCTTATACATTGTTACAATATAAAATGTACCAGTTATGATTCAACTCACATAGATTACATACATAGATTACAAAGCATATCATGTGTACAATCCAACATCTTTGCCATACTTAAAATAAGTTGGATAAACATAAAGTCATGGCCATGCCTTCCCATCTTGATTGAGCAAAGTTTTGTAAGTAAGCTTCTTCCGAAACTTGGTTTCCTTTTAGAGAGAGCTCAAAATTGTTAGCAATTTATATCAATAACATTGCATAGCCGATTAAATTCATTTTGACATCACAAGTTTAGACAAAGGCAGTGGATTTGTTTGGCTTTTACAAGTTCTTCACCATTTCTCTTTGTCTTTTAACTAGCTCCTCATTTTTTACCATTTCAACTTGCTACCATAAGAGCTAGTATTAGATAAAGTTGTAGCTTCTGTAGTGTGTTTTTATTTTCTTGAAGATTTCTACTTCAAATCCTGAAGCAATTCATGCATGATGTTATTTTGTGTTGCTTGTGGATTGCACTCCAACATCTCCTAAGTAATGTCACAGATTGCAATCTCTTTTTTGTCATCGGGAACTTGGGTAGCAGCCACATCTAGTGCTTATTTGATCAAATTTCATGGATTGTTGACCCAATTCTTACAGAGGCACAAATCTCTTCTTTTTAATATTGATCTTTCATTTTTACCTACAAGTTAGGAAAAAAAAAAAATGGTTCATATTTTCTTATTGTCTCATATTTTGGGTCAAAAAACATACTATATTGAAGGTAAAAAGGGCAAATTAAGCAGGAAGTCTATACTAGAAAAATAAACATGTACTTCATCCATTGTTTCATGAGTTGTAATCACTACACCTTGTCACCAACCATCTTTTCACTATGTTTCCACTATAGTTCTAATTGTCAGAAGTTTCTTCTTCAGGATAACTCCCCAAGTCCACCTTAAACTGGAAAACTAACCAAAAGGCATATAAATGTGGGTTAATGTACATCAACAAATGTTAGGTCCCTATAATACCAGTGTATCCCCTTATTGTTATTGTTAGTGTAGCCCCCTAATTGTTATTGTTAGTGTAGCCCCCTAATTGTTATTGTTGTGCCCATGTAGTCCCCATATTGTTATTATTGTGCCCCATAGAAGCCCACTATTGTTATTGTTGTGCCCTTACATTGTTATTGTTATGTCGGCCAGGATTATATTGTGACCCCTTGGACTCCTATATATAGAAAAGGAGGTTTTGTCATTTGTATCATCCAATAATTTATTTATGTAATGTAAATGAGGTTTCCCCTCGAATAGGTTGATTTCTAAGTCGTTCATCTATCTTTTCTTCTATTTTGTGAGTTGGCCGCATAACATTTGGTATTAGAGCTTGTGATTCTAGGGTTTCGCTTCTTCAAACAGGTCATCTTGGCATTTTTTCTATAAAAAAAAATTTTCTACGAGGTTTCAGAAGCTAAAAAATTTACCACGTGGAGCCGAAATCTTGATGAATTTCCTGTAAAAAATTCAGATTTTGGTTTGCACTATTTTCAGATATATGATCTGTGGAAGTTCAGATTTTTGTAGGCTCCAGAATTTCATCTCAAACAAGCGACCGAGAGAAAATCATCATAACTTTCATTTCAGGCATCGGATTCGAATTTTGTAAAAAGTGACTGAAATTGCACGAACTATAGTTTCTTATGTATCAATTTCAGGGCCGAAGGATGAAATAGTGACACGTGGCAAACCTTACAAGTTCACTCTACTGAACCAATCCATAATTAGGTCATTGTGGGATACTGGGCATAACTTTGCCTTGAAGAATCCAAATCAGGTCTTACCTGTGGCATTGGAAAGAAGACTTAAAGGACTACTATAGGACTGAAGTTCAAATCTTGGGGATCTGAAATCACAGAGATACATGAGGCTCAACATCGATCTCCTCAAAAGAAAAAGAAAAAAATGTGTGTGTGTGTGTGTGTTTTTAATTGCATAACCTTTGTTTAAAAAATCGGTTTGTAGTGATTCTAAGGGCATATTGAAGCAGTGTTATCAGTATTGGGTTCTATAATGCCTCCCAAAAATAATTCCACACCCATTAAGCCCTCAAAAATCTCTACTATGACGCATGAAGAGGAAGAAGTGCAACATGATATATCAAAATTACGAGATCAAGTGCAACAAATTTCGCTCTCGCAAAAAGTAACCAAAAATGAAATGGAAGCTAAGATGGATGGTTTGAAGAATGGAATGGAAGCTAAGATGGATGGTGTGGAAGCTAAGATGGATGGCATGGAAGCTAAGATCGATGGTGGCATAGAAGGCAACATGGAAGATTTGAAGAAAGACATGGAAGGTTTGAAGGAAGGCTCGGAAAAATTACTACAAGAAAAGCTTCCTAATGGAAAAAAGGTAGTAGAGGAGACTCATGATGAGAATGAAATAAATGTTAATTGTGATTGCATAGACTCTAATGTTGGATTGAAGACCCACCATATTCCAAAGATCGATATGAGGAAGTTTGATGACAAGGATCTCGTAACATGGATACTACAGATGGAGCAATCCTTTGATCTCCATAATGTGCAGAACACACAAAAGGTACACAATGCAACTTTATATTTAGAACCCAATACATTTGTATGATATCGATGACTTTTCTCTCGTAAACAAATTATCACTTGGTCAATTTTTATGGAGGAAATGATAACACATTATGAGGATACAAAGAGCAACACCTTATTTAGCTAATTGATAAATCTCAAACAAAAGGGTTTAATGGTGGAGCACATTGAGGACTTCCAAAAATTGAATATAAGGGTAAAGTATATTCTAGAGGAGCACATGATTGATGCCTTCATAGGGACTTTAAAGGATGCTCCAATATGAGGTTCGTCTTTGGGAATCTTATTCATTGGAGAAGACATTCAAGTTGGAAAGAAACATTGAAATGAAAATTATGGCGAAAAGGAAGCCTACCACTCACAATTATAAAGATGGAAGTTTTGCTACTCCTAGACTTCCACAACCTACAGGGTTGACACCATAACAATTAGAAGAAAAAAGAGCAAAAGGGCTTTGTTATAGTTGTGATAGCAAATATATTAAAGGTCACAAGTGTGCTGAGAATAAATTATTTTACATATATTGTGAAGAGGAGGAAGAAAAGGATCAAGAAACTTCAAAAGAAAATGATATACACCAGGAACCAACCCTAGAGGAAGAAGAAATAAATCTGACCATATCTTGTAATGCATTGATGGGAATTACCACTGCTCAAACTGTCAAAATAGAAGGACATATTAGGAAGAAAAATGTAATAGTGTTGATTGATTCGGGTAGTACCCATTATTTTATTCATTATAGGGTAGTAAAGGAATTGAATTGCTTCCTATACCCAACACGAGAGTGTCAAGTGATGGTTGCAAATTGAGGAACTATAAATTCTCTATAAAGTGCCATAATATCAAGCTAACCACGGGGGAATATGTATTGAATAGTCCAATGCTCTCCATTCCAATGGGTGGTGTTGATGTTGTGTAGAATAAGTCTGGTTACAATCTTTGAGGATGATAGCTTTGTTTTCAAGAACCTTTTTTTTTTTCGAAGGAAGGAAGTTTAATTGTGGTAGAAGGGAAGTTGAAATATAATACGCTCTAATATATGAATATGTATTGAATAGTCCAATGCTTTCCATTCCAATGGGAGGTGCTGATGTTGTACTAGGAGTACAATGGTTACAATCTTTGGGGATGGTAGCTTTTAATTTTCAAGAAATTTTCTTGAATTTTTTTTCAGAAGGAAAGGAAGTTTAATTACGAGGTATTGCAAGGAAGCCAGGAAAGATAATCGGCTCTATCAATCCGAGAAAAACTTGCAGAAGAAATAACAGCGAGGCGTAATTGCACAATTATGCTCACTAGAAGTTCCAACATCAAAATCGTCTATTTCTGCAGATCTCCAACAAGTCTTGGACAATCATTCCAAGGTGTTTGAAACTCCCAAAGGACTCCCACCTATTCGTGATCATGATCATGCTATTCATTTGATTCCAGGAAGTGTTCCTCCAAACATGAGGCCTTATAGATATCCTTACTTCCAAAAGAGCGAAATTGAACGTATGATTGCAGAAATGTTAGAGGCGGGTATAATTCAACCCAGTCAAAGTTCTTTCTCTGCTCCTGTAGTATTGGTACACAAGAAGGATGGATCATGGCGAATGTGTCAGGATTATAGGGAGCTCAATAAGCTCACCATTAAAGATAAATTTCCCATTCCTGTGATTGATGAATTATTGGATGAATTACATGGAGAAATTTATTTTACCAAGTTGGATCTTCATTCTGGATATCATCAAATTAGAATGAAGACTGAAGATATTCCAAAAACAGCATTTCGAACTCATGAGGGTCATTATGAATTTTTGGTCATGCCTTTTGGCCTTACCAATGCACCTTCTACATTTCAAGGTTTGATGAATTTCATTTTCAAACCCTTCCTTAGAAAATTTGTGCTAGTATTTTTTGATGATATACTAATCTACAACAGGTCTTGGAAGGATCATGTTCAACATGTTGACAGGGTGCTCAAACTATTGGAGGAGAAACAATTATATGCAAAAACCTCCAAATGTTTCTTTGGAGTACACTCCAAATGTTTATTTGGAGTACAGGAGGTGGAATATTTGGGTCATATTGTATATCGTGAGGGTGTTAAGGTGGACCCTAAAAACATTACATCCATTAAGGAATGGAAAATCCCCACAACCATATAGCATCTTAGAAGATTTATAGGGTTAACAAGGTATTATCACAAGTTTGTTAAGAATTATGGGAGAATATCGGCACCTCTAACATCATTACTGCAGAAAGATGCATTTTCTTGGACTCCAGAAGCAATTAAGGCATTTGAACATCTTAAAGAGGCAATGTGCCAAGCATCGGTCTTAGTTATGCCAAACTTCACAAAAACTTTTATTGTGGAATGTGATGCCTCGAGAAATGAAATTGGTATGTTTTTAATGCAAGAGGAAAGACCCGTTGCTTTTGAAAGTCGTCCAATCTAAGAAAAGTATTTACAGAAACCTATTTATGAGAAGGAAATGTTGTCAATACTACATGCACTAAAGCAATGACGACCTTAACTAATGAGAAGACACTTCAAGGTAAAAACAAATCATGATAGTCTTAAATACTTTTTGGAACAAATATTATCTTCAAAAGAACAAAAAAAATGGGTCACAAAGATGTTTGGTTATGACTTTGAAATCATCTACAAAAAAGGGAAGCAAAATGTTGTTGCAGATGCACTCTCAAGAAAGGATGAGGATGTGGAAGCATTGCTTTGTGTTATTTATATTATCCAACCTGAGTGGATAACCAAAGCAAGGGATGAATGGAACAATGATGAAGAGGTGTGAACACTCATTTAAAATTTGAAGCAAGATCCCAGTACATCTAAAACATTTCGCTGGAAAAATGATTCATTATGGTACAAAGATCGCTTATATCTTTGTAAGAATTCCCAGCTAAAACAAAAGATTCTTTTGGAATTGCACGCCTCTCCCTTAGGAGGGCACTCAGGATTTTAAATAACTCACCACAGGGTCAAGAAGGAATATTTTTGGGATAGCCTTAAATCTTATATTCAAAAGTTTGTGGCAGAATGTTTGGTTTGCCAAAAAAATAAAGTTGAGACAATTAAGACCTCGGGTTTGTTACAACCTTTATCCATTCCAATTCAACGTTGGGAGGAGGTTTTAATGGACTTTATCATAGGTTTACCCAAGTTTGAAGGAAATACTATCATCATGGTGGTAATTGACAAACTTACCAAGTATGCACACTTTTGTGCATTATCTCGTCCATTTAAAGCCAGTCCAATTGCTACTACATTTATGGAAACAATTCAAAATCTACATGGAAGCCCAAAGATTATTATAAGCGATAGAGATCACATTTTTATAGGAACTTTTTGGATGAAATTATTTTCTTGTTTGGGTACTCAATTAGGTCATAGCTCATCGTATCATCCTCAATCTGATGGGAAAAATGAGATAGTGAACAACTGTTTGGAAGGATATCTTCGTTGCTTTGTATCTAATAAACAAACACAATGGGTCAAGTGATTACCTCTGGCTGAATGGTGGTATAACACTTCCTTCCATACTGCAAGAAAAATGACCCCATTTATGGAACTGTATGGATATCATCCACTGTCCATCACATCATCTTTAAGAGACAATTCTAAGGTTCGAGCAATGGAAGATCACATCAAGCATCAATAGGAAGTTCTCCAAATCTTAAAGGATAATCCGATTTTGGCACAAAATTGAATGAAACAACAGGCATATCAAAATTACAGCGAAAGAAGTTTTGATGTAGGCGACTCGGTATTTTTACAGCTACAACCATACAAACAAATGTCCCTCAAGCAAGATAAGAAGGTTAATAAATTATCACCAAAGTATTATGGTACTTACAAGGTGTTGAAAAATATTAGTACTATGGCATACAAATTGGAGTTTCTTGCATCTTCTCGAGTGCACCCAGTTTTCCATGTTTCATGCTTAAAGAAGGTTATATGTGACAAGCTTCCAATTCAAACAATATTGCCAGAACTTGATGAGGAAGGAAAAATCATATTGGAACCTGAAGCAGTCACGAAAACAAGATCTCGACAGCTAAGAAATAGATCAATTTCAGAGTAACTCATCAAGTGGAAGAACTTACCCCTGATTCAACATGGGAGGATGATAATTTTATACAAAAGCATAAAAAACTACTCAAGCGTCAAGGACAACACATTTTTTAAGGAGAGGGGCATGCTAGGCCCCTATAATACTAGTGTATCCCCTTATTGTTATTGTTAGTGTGTAATATTTCCAATGAGCAACAACTAATTGGCAATATTAATTTTGCCAGATTTTGTTTTTTTAATGTTCAACCATAAATAAAAAGGGTGTTGGGTGATGGACCTCTAAATTAGACATAAAATAAGGCGTATGGCAACTGCTTAGGCCCATCAACATACTGTTGTGGCGGCTACAACGGCACCCAAAAATTTTGAGTATATTTAAAATTCGGTCCCACACTCTCTTCTTAACCATTAAGGTTTAACCTGACTGCAAACAATAGCATCCTCGTAACCTGTCCCAAGCCCCTCGTGAGCCTTCTCACCATCATGACAAGATACTCTTACCGCAACCACGCCGTGTGTGAAGGGATCGCCATGCATACATTCGAATGGAATCTTTTTTTGTGTATTTACATTAAAAGCTCTTTCACCATTGATTGTTTAGGCACTCGGTTTGGGTACTTCACCAAGCTCATAATATGATGTTAATTATTTGGGGGCGTTGTTCTCTAAAGGGTAACTGTGAACTAATTAATGTTATAATGTTTCATACAAGTCAATCCCACAGATGACATACTCATCAATGTCATCACCACACTGAGGGAAATGCACTGAAGCTAAACAATAAGGTCATAGTTGTGAAACATGACACTTTCATCCACATGCCCCCTGCCCAATTGGGGATGATAC